>OMLI01099901.1:0-12275 GCA_900302605.1 Rondeletia loricata
TTTCTTCCTCCATGCTTGTTGTGTTGTGAGGGGGGGGGCGGGGGGTGGGACGGGTGTGCGCACTGGCGAAAAGTCAGTGGGGGAGGGGACGTTCTGGGAGTCTCACACTCCAAGCAAGCAACTCGGAGCGAGTCAGAGAGATGCAGACGCTTGTGGAAGAAACTGTATTTTAACGCAACATGACATATATCGATATAAACGATATTGTCTAATTTTGTATCCCATTTGAAAATATATTGATATATCTTTAATAGCCGATATATCGTGCAGCCCTAGTTGCTTTGCTCAATTAGTTTGCTGGCTAGTTAGCTAGCTAACAAAGCCAAAAACTAACAGTTTGTTCAGGTTAACTGAGCAGACTCTTCTCAAGCTACAGCTCAGAGTGTTTTGGAGTATGAACTAAAGACAAGACAGTTTACTGTGTCACAGTTACCTCAATTTGGAAATAAATCTACCTTATCAGACTATTCACTTTTACTTATAACATGAATGGGCCTACAGCCACACTATATTTAGACATTATTTGTACACAATTCTCCAACGGATCTCCATGATGGTGCCAGCTGTGGTTGATAGGAGATTGGTGACAAAACTTCAAAGCCTCTATATGGAGCACTTTAACTTGCATCTTTCTGGGCAACCCAATGACAAATTCAGCAGTGTCCTACAAAATCCTCCTGTATTGCGTATTTACTGTAATTAACAGCTGATATTGACACCATGTTTAGAAATCACTTCAGGACTGTGGCACCAAGCCAGATGAGGGAGTAAAAACGTGGGAAACAATGGTAAAAAACTACCACTTTATCCCTAATTCCTGACAAGTTGACCTTTTGGAGATATTACATTTTTGTAGGACACCAAGGATATAATATGCTATTCTACACTCTAGGATTTCCTGCAGATTCCTTGAATTAAGTTCAAAATCTACAGCATCAGTGTCAGCCTATCAATGATTACAGTCTTCTCCAGGTCTAGGGTTAGGGTTTGTGTGTGTCTAGACGCTGTCCTGTTGTGTTACTGTCACTCTCTTGCCACCCAGTCCACTGGTACATTCCACCCCAGGGTGCTGCCAGCCATGTTGCTGTGGTTACTTACGTCGGCACAGAGGTTGCCGGTGGAGACAGAGGTGATCTTGGTGCCGGGTCCTCCGGGGTACACTGCCCTGCCTCCAGGACTCTGGCCCTGATCTGGTGAGGAGGTACGAGTGACAATCATTCAACTGGAGTCAAAAACATTCAAGAACAAAGAAACTAAGTAAAATATTTAAAAATACATATAATTAAGCTATGAATTAGAGATGTGCATGAGTAGACGAATCCCCGATTACCCGAAATGGGCATTGAAATCTACTTTTGACATCCAGATAGTATTGTTTGAAGAATGGATAATGCACAGTAATTACTTATATGATTTATTACTTCAGTTATATATAAAAAGACTTCTCCAGAGACTCGGTGTCCTTGCCAAACAGTACCTTGGCATTGTGTTTTCCACTGCTGGGTAAAGTAGTTAAGAGACACTGTGCATGCATCAGCCCCGAACATCAAGAAATAAGATCAAACATAGTAAGCTAGGGTTGTCATTTTTTCCATTTCTTTTAAATCTGATCAGATTTGGGATCCTATTGGGGTAATTTTGTTGAGATTTTCCTTAGCTATTAGTCACTGCCTAATTCAGATGGACCTGTTATGGGGAGCATATAACGTACATTGCGAGACACTGGTGTGACAATGCATAAAAAGCATTAATTTGATTCAACAATTTTTGAAAAAAGCTTGAAAATGCCCATCCCTACTATGAATTAATTAATTGTTGGTTTGTTAAGGAAGTAGGTCGATCACAGTCATCAGTGCAACAGCTTTGGGTCCGTTTAGTCTCACAGCATTGAAAGAGACTTCGCATTGAAAGAGGCTTTAGAGTTCTGGATGACATTTTGTTTCTCAACTTCTCAGATTAAGAAGTACTGCTATCATATTCTAATGAATAGAGAGTAAGCCTGGGAAACAGGGATATGTCCCAGTACAGAACTACAATGGTAAAATGAATTGGATTTGATAACAGCTGGATTTAAAGCCGTTTCAGGCTGATGTACTGCAAATTATATAAAAAATTAAAAAAAATACCAAGGTTTGAATACAGAGATAAGCAGAAGATATTCCATTGACCACAGTTCAAGTTCACCAAGTTCAACGGCTGCTGGATTTCTCAAAACCTCCAGCCAGCTCCAATTTCCCCCCACTATTTTAACTTGTGCAACTGCTGTCACAGAGACAACATCAAGTAAAGATTTGTTTCATTGTCTTCCCAAGTGTTTCACATGTAAAAAAGGAGGAGGGCTTACTGGCTACGTTGGGGCTGGAACGGTGGTCGGCTCGGTTCTTGAGAAGCCGCTCTTCGCCGCTCATCTTCTTTGGTTCGGGGTAGGAGTCCCAGCCAGCCTGCGGGCTCTCCGGAGAGCCGTTCTGCACTGAGCTGTTGTACAACTCAAAGCCTTCGCTCTTTGGTCGCATCTTCCCGTTCTTCTCACGGCCTCGGTCCGAAGCTGGATGGAAGAGGGAATATAGGGGAGTAGAGAGGAAAGAGAGAGAGGGAGGGAGTGTGAGAAAGACTTGAGATGGTTACTTTTTCAATCTCTTTCAAATAGTTGTTTTAGCGTTTGAGCTTTTCCATCCGAAACGTACAGTGGCCACTAGGGGCAAATGCAGTGCAAATAGCGGAAACACAAGCAAAAGCACAAGACACTTGCACCAATTTCAGAACACATATGCTGCATCGAGAAACGCACTGCAAATTCTTTATTTGACAGAATTTTGAATTTCGCCAATCGAAACGTCAAAATAAAGTTCCACTAGTCCCAATGCCTGTTTTTAGCCCCGTTTTAGCATAGCCACACCCCTTTGGGGGCGGGGCCAAAAGCCGGCCCTGTCACCGTACCCCACCCGGTACCTGTGCCAAATCACAATGCTGTCGAGCCGACGATGTCCGAGGAAAACGGAAACAGACAGACAGAGATACAGACGGAGGTTTGCTCTTTTATTAGTTAGATGAATAACAGACAGACAAGACAGATAGACCGATCGGTGTTCAGGTCCGTGTGGGTCCGTGTTTTGAATGGTGTGACAGTTTTTCGTGTCCTGATGAAACATTTCCGTTTTGTTGCGAAGCACTTCCATTTTGTTTTTAGATTTGCTTGTGATTTTGTATTTGCATGCATTTTCTGAATTTGCAGCGCGTTTCTCGATGCAGCATATGTGTTCTGAAATTGGTGCATGTGTTTTGTGCTTGCGTTTCCGCTATTTGCAGTGCATTTGCCCCTAGCGGCCACCGTAGAAACTGACCCAAAGGCACTTGAAACGCGATTTAAAATGACCTTGATCTTTGGTCATTTAAAATGTATCCTAGTGCAGGACACTCAAGAGGGGAAGCAGACGCAGAGACAAAAATTATGCTCTAGTTGATTTTAAATGTATTTAGTGCCGAAACAGAGCCAACATTTCCCAGAGCCTTCCTCAGGGTGGCTGGTTTTGCCCCTTTTGAGCATCTTGTGCTACTGCTTCCTATTGGGAATGCACCGCCACCTCATACTGGTTCATCAGTCTTTTTTCTTGAATGTGAGGACTTATGCTATTATCGGCAAAAAATTTTTTTAAACGAACACCCGCCAAGCGCCAATGGCAGCTAGAAATTTAGTTTGGCGGGTAAAAAAAACCCACACACCCGCCAGTGGCCAATAGCTAATTTTGAATTGCAGGTGTTGTTTTTTTAAGTGCTTCGACCATATAGTTAAATATTGTCTTCTACCAGCTGTCTTAGACTATTTTGACCCTCACTGCTCACTGTACTTAGGCCTATGTGACGTGGGTGGCTGCATCGGGTATTGTTTCTGCTTGATTTACAACAAACAATGCGAAAGGAGCGGGCGGTTCAAGCAAGATGTGGCGACACATTCCCGGCGTGAAAGCACCGCCAGAAAAAACTGAGACTGTGCTCATCACACAACCTTAATCCCATTTTCTAAGGAGGAGTAAATTCCAGTAACGCATGGCTGTACAACTCTCGGTTGTATAGTGGCAGTCTATGAAACGATTTCCCGACTGCGTCTGATATGGCACGTGCGCATATTGCAAGGATATAGTACGATACTTCAGCAAGGGAAATTATCGACGTAGTCGCTAGTTGCCTCTTGTTTGTTGTGTTGCGTTTGTGAAATTGAAACTCTCCCCCTCACACACTAGCGTAATGGCGTTCCTCTCGAGCCACTGTAGTCACAGAACTTGAATGGATAGAACGGCAGTGAATCTATGGGAGAGAGGGCTACAGCGACCCCTAGGTTTTAAAGCGCAATAGCGCCGACCTGCGGTCAAAATTCACATGAATCCTAAAACGTGTACACGTTTACACTGCGAAAATTGCCGCCAGTAAACGTGTAGGATTTTTTTACACGTTCACATCCCTAATGGAGGATTCTGTTTCTAAAACATTAGTTCAGCCCTGTTTATATAAAATATGAATGAATCGGTTTATGAACTATATCTCAGTAAGGTTTCTCTTCAAATGTTTAACTACTGTTAAGACATAAGTTATCAGTTACCAAATCAGTTATCAGCTGTTTCTTGCTTGGTAGCAGTTTGGATTCATACAGCAATATACCTCTCATTAAAGAATTACATCTCTGACCTGTGGAGACCTGTGACCGTCCATAATGTTAAATGAAAATGTATGAAATAAAAAAGTTTATAAAATAGTGGTAATGTGATTTTATCTATTCATAATTGTCTTCTTTAAGTGATGCTTAAGATGGATTTTCATACTAAAAACGTAATATAATTTTTTTTTGTCAAATAATGCATAATTTTTTTTTGGTCGGTACATTTTGGGAGGTCACCGGCCATTGGCAGGTGAGCTAAAAAGTAAATTTTACGCCCTGCGCCTACACCACGCACAATTGCTCTCTGGTCATGGACATTTTAAAAGTGACTAGTCAGGAGCTCCACAACCGCTCAAAACAATTGATGCACGTCCTCCCCTGGCATGGATGAATACATCGGAGATCGGCAAAATATGCGATGAAGATTGGTTTACAGGAGGATGTACACTATCACCCAACTTGTCTGATTTTCTAAAGGCCTTTTCAGAAAGGACGTGGCAACGGCACCCCTGCACCCTGAAACCCATTATTTCCCATGGCTTGCGCCAGGCAACGATGGTTTAGCGCTGCGCCGAGCAAGCCACACAGGTGAGATTTTATACTTTATTATACATATATATTATATATATATGGGTTCAAGGATTTTAGAAAGCATTTTAGATTTGCACATTTTGGTCGGGAAACCTATAACCAAACCAATGTGATACTGTATTCTCACAATAAATATAACATTTGCAAGGTACTCTATCTCAGCCTTTCTCAAACTTTTTTGTCCCAGGGCCCAGTAATGCCCTCAACCTCTGGGGCCCACTTACTTAATTTATCGGGTAAAAAAAATATGATATATTCTTTGTTCAATACATTTTATTATATAAAACATTTAATTAATCATTTAAATTTAAAGTTACATTTATAGAATTGTCTCTCTTGTCTGTGCCATCACATGTCTATCTGTGTCTGTATTTCTACATTTTATTATATAAAACATTTACATTTAGTTACATTTGTAGATCTGTGCCATCTCATGTCTATCTGTGTGTCTGTGTATTTCTGTGTACTGTCTCTCTGTTGTCATCATGGACCTCACACATGATTGACATTCCCTCAAATCATATTGCCGTCATGTGACCAAATCTATATGTAATAAAAAGGTGTGTGTCTGTGTGAGTATATGAAGGGAGAGAGAGAGAGAATGAGAGAAAGAATATAAATTAAATTAGTGTAAATAAATTCTAATACAATGTTGAACTCGCACTGATTCATGCGCTCACCTAATGAGATGGGTGCGCCTGTTTTCTTGCAACCAGTCGGTCAAACCGAGGAGGAAAGGAGGAGAGGGACACACGCAGTGTGTTATCGGAAGCCAGTCTATTCCTGTATTTCGTTTTAGTTGCAGCAAGAGATGAGAAGCCGGCCTCGCACAGATAGGTGGAATGAAAGGGGAGCAACGTTTTCACTGCCATCTCACTGAGTTGCGGGTATTCTCCTCTGCAGGCCAGCCAGAATTCTGAAAGCTGCATCTGATTAAAACAAGCGCGCAGGCCCCCGTCACATGACAACTCCAACATTTTATCCTCATGCTCCTCCACGACTTCCCATATCATCTAGTCAGATCTGCGCTGAACCAAGTGGCAAGCGCAGCGCACACTGTGTCCTATCTGAAAAGCCCTCAACAGTGAGTTTACATCTATGTAAGCCAACTTGGCTTCTCCTATCACTGCTATGCTGATGACACTCAACTCTACCTCTCCTTCCCTCCCTCAGAAACACAAATTGATGGGCGCATCTCTGCATGTCTTAAAGACATTAGTGCTTGGATGTCTTTGCACCACCTCAAGCTCAATCTTGACAAGACAGAGCTACTCTTTCTCCCTGGAAAGAACTGTCCTCACACTGACCTCTCCATTAACATTGAGAACACCACTGTGTTGCCCTCTCTGCCTGCCAAGAGCCTTGGGGTGATCCTGGACAGCCAGCTATCCTGCTCTGCCAACATTGCTGCGAAAACCCGCTCCTGTAGATTTTCCCTCTACAACATCTGCAGAATCGCCCATTCCTTATGAGGGAAGCGGCGCAACTCCTGGTCCAGGCACTTGTCATTTCCCGCCTGCAATGCTCTTCTGGCCGGGCTACTACGAATGCTACTTATTCTTATTGAAGCCTTAGCTGATGAAGACTGTGATATACAGTCGGTTTGACTACTGTTGACAAAATGTACTTATTGTAAGCCGCTTTGGAGAAAAGCGTCTGCTAAATGCTGTAATGTAATGTAACTTAAGAATGACTAGGACCCGTCCACTTATCAGTGGTTAAACGCCACTGTCTGCACTGGAACGCACTGCGGTCTGGGGAATTTGGGTGACCACAGGCCTGCCTGGCCAGAAGACTTCCTTAATGAATATAAGATCACATTCCAGCAGACAAAGACCAGCACACAGCCAAACACCCAGTACATTTTGTGTGTGTGTGTGTGTGTGCACGTGTGGATACACACTTTCAGGCTCTCACGCTCACATACAGAGCTAGCCATGGACACAAACAGTCATTATATCCTCAGTCATGCTAGCTGGAGTTTTACTGCGCAACAGAGAAGACAACAAGGACACACTTTTTCTGGACAAGTCTGCTTCTCTTCCCTCATGTATCCTACCAAACACACAGTATGTCTGCAGTCATCCCAGACCTGAGAATGGGGTAAGGTGGGTGTGATTTGAGGATAAATCTAATTTCTAGCAGCAACAATAATAATTCCAACTTTGGAAAATCTATTTAACAAAGCCAAATGTATGATCTTTTTAATGCAACCTGGACCAATTTGATAACCAAAATAAAGAAACAAAGAATGGAATATATATGATGTATTATAATAGCATATATATTGACTATATATGGGCAACATGAGAAAAAGGACACTAGGAAATTGTTAAGGAACTTGAAGTCCAATAGTGTCTAGTAAAGCAGATACGATGCATATTGTACTACTAACCCTGTTCTGGATTAATCTAAGAGTGGTCATGCTGCACTAAGAAACCTGTCATTACATTGTGAAAAAATAAGACCTCTAATAACTGGATTTAAGACATTTTAATACTTTTTAAGGACTTACATTTACATAATTTAAGACCTTTTCTGACTTTTGAAGGACCTGTGGATACACTGAAAAAATACACCAATATTTAGCGGACAGCCAATTGAAGGGTTATTGGTTTGAATCCTTGTGTTTGGGGGATGAAATAAAGAACTGGAAAGTGAAGAGTTGTTAATATGAACTCCCCTCCCCAAGCAGTTAGTCTATGGGGGTATTATTGTATCATAAATAAATAGTGTGAACATTACACAAATAAAATAAGATCCACAAATATGTTTTGTATCTTACAAAATAATTGGTTCACAAATTGGTTGAAATGAGGAAATACGTGTTGTGATTCATCGGAGTAATGTGGGCGTTAGCCAAAGGATATCTTCAAATCTGACTGGCTGGAGTAGACTCAGTGAAAAAAATACTATTTGTGGATCAGTTTGCCCAACTTGCTGTTAGGAATGTCTAAAAAATCCACAAATAAATGCAAGCGATTCCACACGTGCCAGATGATGCTTACATGCAAAAAACATATTTGTGAACCAATTTTTTTGTTTGTAGGATACAAAATATTTGGGGATCTTATTTTATTTGTGTAATGTTCATATTGTTTATTTGTGAATCTTATTTTATTTGTGTAATGTTCACCCACATATTAGAGTGATAGAGTGTGTGTGTGTGTGTGTGTGTGTGTGTGTGTGTGTGTGTGTGTGTGTGTGTGTGTTCTTACCTCTAGGCATCATGGGGCTGGGCTGGTTCAGCAGGGTAGCCAGGCCGTGGTAAATGGCTCCCTGCTTGGCCACCTCCAGAGTCACCACCGATCCCGTCCTCGTCATCAGCTCTGCCGCCCTGACCAGAGAGAGACAAAGCATGATAATCAAATCAAGGAATCCACCAAGCTTTTTGGTAGATTATCCCCTTAGTCAACTTAGACGTTAAGTGATGAGAACATAGACACCAAAATCATCCATGTATCCCCGGTAGATTGTGCTCTCTGCTAATACCATGCTGAAGTTGTAGCAGCTCAAGCTTAAGCTCATAAATAAGTAAGGTAAGTAATTTTAAATGATATGTGGCCAAGTCTGGTATTTTTGTGTAGATTGCTCAAATCTGATGGAACAAAGGGGTATTGTTTTTAACTACCAGGACCACTTTCCCTGTTTCCATAGGAAGTGAAGGTGGTGGGCAGTGGGAGACTGTACATCGAAAAATCACTACGCAGCGGATGAATACACATTTACTCACCTGAAATAGTTCCAAAAAGAAACCTGCTACATCAGCTATATTGGGTTAATGACATTTTTTTTAATGTATGAATCTACAGGTCATATAATAAAAACCACTAACAATATTTTATTACCAAAAGGTCAGTCTTCTTACTTTGGATAATGCTAGTAGCCTACTATAAGTTGACACAGTATATGCTAAAGTATTAGCATGGAGCCTACTATCAGTCAACATAGAGCAGGGATATTCAACCATGTGCCATGGAGGGCCGAGAGTATGCAGGTTTTCGTTCCAACCAAAGACTACAGCAGGTGATTTCACTGATGAGTTCCACCTCTCTGGTTGAAGGTGTGCTAATCAGTGAAATCACCTGATGTAGTCTTTGGTTGGAACGAAAACCTGCTCTCGGCCCTCCATGGCCCACGGTTGAATAGCCCTGACATAGTGTATGCTTAAGTGTTAGCATGGAACCTACTATCAGTAAACAGTGTATCCTAAAATGTTAGCATGGAGCGCCAAAGCCAACAATCTACCAGGGATTTGGATGTCTGGGATCTCATCACTTAATGGCTAAATTGACCAACAGGACAATCTCCCAAAAACTCACTGTATTCCTTTAACAATTCCCTTATTTTGTTCCCTGTAGGAAGCTAGCTAGTGCCCTACCACAGCAATCTCCAGGTATGAGTCCATATAAAGCACAACATTAAAGAGTTTTCAGCTAGATGTAAATGGAGTGTCAATGGACAGGAATTGGAACGTCTGGCCAAGTTGCCAAGTTGTTCATTACTGTCCTTAAACCTTCACTTTCTGTACATATATACAGTATGGCCTTCTGTAGACCTGCTAATGTGAATTCAATACACATTTTGCACATTATGTATATAAGCTGTAAATTCACTATTTTTTAACTTCATATTCCCATAACTGTAAATAAAATGTTCACACTTTTCATTCATACATTTCTACTTAATGTTCTTGACATGTTGGAATTGTCGGTTGCGTTATGCTTAATACCCCTATTTACCATGTTTGTATTTATATTCTCTTTTCTTTGCTGTATCCCATTATTATTTTGCTGATGTGGGGATCATTACAATTTCATCTGATCCTATGTTAAAGTGTATGAATCAACATAAATTCCCTATTTTCATCAGTCACTATTGAAAAGCACTGTTGATGTTTCTGTCTATTGAGCTGGCATGCCAACAGGCAGAAACATAAACTCTAAGTCCCTTGTTATGGACCAGAGGAGACAGGGATTGTAATTGTCATCACCACAGACCCACTTCACTCTAATGTGGATACAATCCTGCAGTGAGACAGACAGACAGACACACACAGAGTACCCATTAATTGCTAGACAACCACGTGTGCATGCATCCACACAGCCCAGACTAAATCCTATAAGTGGTTGAAGGGCAGATCTAACAGGTTAATGAGCCATATGTCTTTGATTGAATGGGACTCTGGGAATGTAACTTCGTTTATTGTTGGATGCTGTCTGGCTATTGGACTTTTGGCCATCTTTGCTATCATAATATCAAGGACCACAACGGAAACAAGTCTCTGACTTTATTGTGCTTATCCTTGGCAATTATGTTAAAGCTGTGATTGTACAATTTGTACTTTTTGCTTTTAATATATTTTGTCCAATAAACTAAACTGGTTCACTCTGCTTGATGTAGAGCAGAAAACGGCCTCTAAATCCACATTTGGAAACGTAACAGTTCAGCTTCTACATACATATACCAGACCTGAGTCAAATAACTGCAAACCATTCTTATTGTTTGTTGTAATCTGCTAGGAGTACAGGATGGGTGGTGTTTGCCACATAGGACAATACAATGACTATCAAACCGTTTAGAAACTAACAGGAAAGTATCTGAAAATCACTTTAGATTACTGTTCTGATTGACAAGTAGGCTGACACTGTCTGAAATGTCCTGATGTGATAAACGCCACCCACCTGCAACCTGAGTAAAACTATTAAAATAATGATTTGTAAATCCTGTTTGACTCAGGGCTGATACACAGTAGGCAATAACACTGAACACCAAGCCTGTACATGTTGAGGGGGGAATAACACTGGATTAATCTGAGTGGGGCGTGAGCCACTAAGTACTTCATTGCCATTTCCAAAACACACACACACACACACACAACCTCTTCAGAAAGTCGGACATTCTACTAGGAAAAATTCATGTCGGAATTCCAAGTATGAAACTCCGGCAAGATTTCTTAACCCAGAGGTTTCTGAGATGCAGTTATCTGAGAACATGTCAACATGACAGAATACACTATAAATGCTACACAGCATTACTTTTAACATGCTTATAATCCTCAAAATACACTTGTTTGATTTTCAGCATCATGTGACCTTAAATCTATCAAAACACCTGTGTAGTAAATGGTTAAACATATACATTTCAAATGTAAATTTGCTCTTACAGTTGCTAACATTCTGTGCTAAATAGCTAGCGAACATTGCCAAAATATATTGAGATAACATTAGCTGTTGCTTGGGGAACATGATTTTACGCTGGGCAAAGAAAATCTCATGAGCGTCCATGTTTCTCCCCTGGTTTTTCTGAGCTGGACCACTGGAAGGCATGAAGGTCGTATTACAATCAACCAGCTGTGAATTTCCCCACTTCCAACTTTGAATGGAACACAGCATAAGATGACATTTAGTTTACTGATGTCACCTTACAGGATTTCTGGGTATTGAAGTCCTCAAAATTCAGAGTCTCTCCACCATTTGAGACTGCCAAAGTGTGAAGTGGCCTAGTGCAAAAAGTCCATCTAATGGAGGTGATGGTGGGCTAGTCCATCAGGTAATTTCCTTATTTTAAAGGAATTGGCCGGTCTGCTAAGACCCCAGGTTAATTGTTGACATGGTCTATGTCGAGATGTAAATCAGCCATGAGTTTTGATCAACTCACCCTCTCTCGCGGAGTACCCGGCGTTCCGAAATTTGGCTGTTGGCCAGTCATTGAGATCCATTGTATTCCAAACGAGTGTTTAGCAGCTCCCATAGCTGTGTCTTTGTTATGTCCAACACAAGTAAGCGCATACGAACTATCCTGGCAAGGTGGTTTTCTCCAATAGTGCTCACAAACCAAGAAATAAACATGTTTAGATTCCGTGTTTACACGCCACTGCGCATGCGCCACTGAGACGCTGAGAAAACTCTTGCACGCTCATGCCATGAGTCATGGACTCTGACGCTGTGTTATCCGGTGACGATAGGATTCTGTGTTTAGACGCCACTGCGCATGCTCAGCAGAGTCAGGTTACATGCTCACGGACCCGTCT
>OMLI01099903.1:0-14112 GCA_900302605.1 Rondeletia loricata
AATAGGTTTGTAGGAACCGTTACATCAAATCCCTCCTTTCTGCAAGACCTCCCAAGGAAAGGCGCCAAAACATGCCTCCAAATTTACATTCCATATCAACAATATTTCTCAAATCTAATCAAAGATATCAAATCACATAACATAGTTAACTTTTTCTTGGTTTTCATCTTCTATGAAGGACTTTTCTCTCTCTCAACCAACCAGTCCTGCTACGCTGTGCTATCTGAGCCATGATGTGAAAACATTAAGCCGCGGTGAGTGACAGCAGCTAGGAGACCAGATGTTGACATCTAACGACGGCTACTGCAATTCCCTCCCTTCCACACTACCTCTCTCCCCCTTCCCTCTTTTTTTTTTAACTCCCTTTAATAGATTTCCCATTGTCCGTCCCTTTGATCCCTCTGATAGGTCTGGAGCAGGAACTTGTGTTTGAGTGTTAGATTGTTCCAGTGGGGGCAGCTCATACCTGCTCCAGAGAGAAAGGACTATATACACAGTGTGTGTGTGTGTGTGTGTGTGTGTGTGTGTGTGTGTGTGTGTATGTGTGTGTGTAGTGCTGAGTAGTATTCTGTTCTCTGTTTAATAGACACCTGTTCTGCCTTTTTCTCCCACAGGTCTGCAGACTTTGGCTAAGTACTGCATTTGTCTTGAACAGCACTCTTACTGCTGAATCCTGTGAGATGGACATGTTATTTTAAAACCCATACAGATTTTTCCTAATAGCAGAAAGAACTTTTGACTCCTAGACTTCCTAAACAGTGTACTGTATGCCAGGGGTGTGTTAAACTACAGTAAATCTGTGTCCAAAATCACAGAGCAGAATTTGGGCCACATATTCACCAGAACGTTGGTTCTCCTAAAATGATATTACAGCTGACATATCCCAATCCTCAAAGTTAAATCACTTACAACAGAAAATATGCCAAATCAGACTCAGCGTGAGGTTATAGCAACACACAGGGACTACTGTTTCATGTCAGAACGATTAATCTTAGAGTTCTAACACAACTCCAACACAAACACCTTGTCCGACTGCAAGACATGCTCCTATAAAAGAAAAAAAAGACTACAATCTTTTTTCGGAGACCTTGTGAGAGCTTTCGTGTGTCCAAATTGTAGGGTCAGCATACTGAACGGCATGGTGACGGGTGATATGAAAAATCCCTTTTCCTTAATAACGAGTTACAGGACGGTAGGTCAGAAAAGGACGGACCACCCTGAAGCAGTCGAAAGTGGCTGGAAGCGAAATTTGAAATGACCACAGTAGAAATCCATACACTTTGTCAAGAATGTTTAAACTCAAGAGCTTAGAGGAATCATCAAAGCCATTATTAACGGACTACAAACTGAGAAGTCGGTATTTATAGGTGTGTTATAAGTGTAAATGTCAATGGAGCTTTTCACACGCACAGCATGCAAAATAATATCATAGCTATTTGTGTTGAAATGATTGATGAAATGGGCCATGGCCCAATAGGTATCATTTAGAGTAAGGAAAGAAGAGAGTCTGCAATAAGCACAGAGTGGTAGCTTTCAAAATCTCTCCAACCCACACTGGGCTGGTTGTCCTGTACACTTTAAAATGAAAAAGACACTGAGGTTTATACCTCCTCTCAAGGCTGCTTATTAAATTAATACCCTGCCTGGATGGGTTCACTGAGTGCAGTAAGCTACAGTACGGAGGAACCTCCAGTGTATGTCTGCAGATGGGACTGCGTTCGGTGTAGAGAACAAGTTATGACTCAGACTCTATAAATCAAGTTTTCTGTTTACACTGATCTACTCCAACTTTTTTATCCCCCTTCTGATCACCTCTCCCGTCGCTGTCATCACTCTTTCTCTCACATTTTTCATTCATCCTCTTCTCTCACCCTCGTGGTTCGGGATTTCTACAGTTCATCGACACAAATCACAGCAGTTGCCCATGCAAACAGAAAAGTTATTTCCACTCCTGCAGCCCTTCCAACACTGTCTTAAAGACCACAGCCAGCGACCACAAACACACACGCACACACACACACATGCACGGAGGGCCACAGTGGAAATAAGTCTCCGACGTTTCTGTGGTTTTATCCTTGACGGTTATGTACCACGGTTTCATCCTGTGCCTCTTTTCTTCTCTGCACATGCATTTTAACTTTCAAATACATCTAATGTCATCCAATCACAAACGTGCATGTGTGTACATGCACCATGAGTCAATAGCCTTCAGCCCATATGCAGCTCGGGGACACCAGACAGCGATCAAGCCAGTGGGAGGCTGAGGGAGTAGCAGAGGTTAGTGCGGGCAGGTGGGAAGTAGTAAGGGATTATCTCATAAAAGATTCCACTCTGGGAGAGTGGAAACTTTATTTCACTCTTTCTGGTGTTGTTCTAACCTTTAATAGACATCCCGTGGTGAGAACCATCCTTATAAAAGCTGAAGTCCAAAGAAAAGACAATATGAGGTGCACGCATGAAAGAAATGCATCTGGGAGATGTAAAGAAAGCGGGAGACATGATGGGGACCATATTGAATATAAAATGCTTTTTGTAACTCAGTGCCATTCCTGTGATCTCATGTGACCAGGCCAGATCAGCAGTATTGTTTAACACTCTGTCTTTTGGCATAGAGAACGCAACACTAGATTGGGAACACTGACGCTTCTCTCTCTGTCTGCCTGCCTCTGTCCCTCTGTCTCTCTCAGCATCTCTCTACTTTTGAGCTCCTGAGGTGAGATGCCAGAGAAGTGAGATGATTAAATGGATGATTCATTACAGAAAACAAATATCCGTAGCTGCACTGTCTTTGACCCCTGAGAGGAAAATAAATAGTGTGGAGAGAGCTGGGACACAGACACAACACCAGAGGACCAGATAACAGCTCCAGGACTGGTGTTGCAGCACACACACACACACGCACACACACACACACACACACACACACACACACACACACACACACACACACACACACACACACTACAACACAAAATCATAGAAAGTGACCTCAAATCTAATATATACTTCTCTGGAAAGCCCAAATGACAGAATCTGATACACTGGGAAACAAGCACTTCTAGGGCCCTTCACCCCTAACTTATTGACCACCTGCTGTCCCAAACTGCAGAGTCCCTCCAAAAGCAAATACAATCTACAGAAACACAGGAAGCATACTAATTTACACCAACTTATCTCATGAAATTAGATTAGTGTGACCTAATGAACTACAGAGGGCCTCAGGATCACCTGCTGCTTGCGTGTGTGTGTGTGTGTGTGTGTGTGTGTGTGTGTGTGTGTGTGTGTGTGTGTGTGTGTGTGTGTGTGTTTGCACGTGTGAATGCATTCAAGTATAATGCATGTGTGTATGTATTTGAGTTTGTTGATTTCACTTGTTTCTTCTCCCAGCCCCAGTGTAGGAGTGAGCAGGGGGAATCGATCAATAAGGGATGAAACAGTGACAAAATGGAGACCCAGACAGAGAGACAGAGAGGATGTCTGGACAACAGATACGTTTGAAAAGAAAACACAATACGAAAGGAGACAAAAGCCTCCCAGGAGAGCCGGAATAGAGAGATAGGCAGGGGGGGAAAGAGACAGATAGAGAAAGCGTGCATGTGTATGTATGTGTGTGAATGTGTGTTTGTATGTGTGTGTGCATGCCTACAGTTTTGTCCGTGTACTGTATGGAGGATCCTGGGCCTGCAGCACTTTGATAGCAGTGTGTGTTCGACAGACTCAGGGAGCGGTCTCGTCTGTGTTCGTGCTGAAGCTGAATCTGTCCACCCTGTCAGCTCCAGACTCTGGATAAAGCCGATGGAAAGAAACTTCTGCACCAAGGAAAAGCTTTGCTGTTCGCCGCTCTCTTTTCTCTAAACCTTCTATGTTGCTATGCAGATGAATCTGTTGATATTCATGAGCTCATCCTATGCATTTGAACCCAGTGCAGCCTGTAATGTCTCCTGTTTAGATCCATTTGACACCCCCATCATAGTGATGAGCAAAGAAACTATTGACACTTTTATTGTCATGGCCGTGTTTGTCTGGAAAAAGGTCCGTTGCTCTATGTGTTTTCAGGAGGAACTTTCTTTCTTTACATGGACCATGAACATTTGGGTTTGATTCCCTGCACCAAGAAAGGAGAATACAATGGGGTGTGTGTTGTTGCACAGAGCTATAGCTATACCAGAGTACAGAAGAGTGGTACAAAGAAAGAAATAGTTTCCATACTTAATAGCCTCACCGATTAGAGGATTGATTCCTTTTAAATAGCAGAGGAAAAGATAAAGTTGCTGGCCTTCAAGAGCACTACAGCGGCCATAAGGGTAAATGAGACATGAGGTAAAAAAGTTAAGAATGGAAAGGTGCTCGCTACCAGATGAGGTGAAGAAATGGAATGGAAACCAGTCAAACGGGAGAGAGAGAGCGAGAGGGGAGAGAGAGAGAGAGAGAGAAAACCCCTCACTGCCATATGGTAGAGAGTACTGGGCTTAATGAGGCATGAGGCCATCCTCTCCACAGAAGCGTCAGCCAGTCAGATCACACGTGAATGAACACCCTGATAGGTTTAAAACACAGCATATGCCCACAGCTAGTGATATGGAACCAAACCGCCGCTTTTGAGGAAAAACGAAAGAAAGAAAAGGTTGAAAAACGCCCTTAGAAAAAGAAATCTGGATGACGACATTTTAACACTTTGAACCGGATTGCTGCTGGGAATATTCCAGCTCAAGCAGCAGTGGGAAGAAAGAGATTCCCACCATAATGTTAACAAATCAATAAAGCCCTCCATTCCTCTCACTGGCACATGATGTAGAAACCTCGGTCTGGATATAAGAGTAAAACCAACAAGGATTTTGTTCATGGCATCTGAGCCTCCAGTAGCAAACAGGTGATGAATTCACAGTGAGTGCTGATAGATGTTATGAGAATACTTCGCATAGCAGACACACCATCCTGATCCCTCGTCACACACATCCTGTCAACAGGACTGGCAGCTGAGAGATCCGTGTGTGTGTGTGTGTGTGTGTGTGTGAGGGGGTGAGTCAGTGAGAGAGAGTGAGAGAAACAGACCGAAGTAGAGAATGAGAGAGCAAGTAAGCGTGTAGGAACGGGGGCCAGCTGTTAACAGCCTGAACGATTTCGCAAATTTTCAGTCTCTCCGGTGTCTGTTTGTGTGCGAACCCGACCATTTGTCTTCACTGATCACCTGTTAGAGATGCAACGGAGGCATGCGGTGACAGTGATAGCTCCAACCTGCAGCCTTTCCCTACAGAGCCATTGATCCTGGGCAAATTAAACAAACTGACAGATTAATTAAAACACACAAGACGGGGCTTTGACAGAGTATTAACACAACAACTGCCACTGTAGGAAGACAGGCAGAGACGAGGAGGGGAGACATCGAGCGGATAACACATTTAATCTTCCCCTCCACATTTTCAAGCTTAATAAAAAAAACCCAGTGTGTGTGTCGTGAGTCTGGGCTGGAGGAGAGCGTGCGAGCTCCAAGTGGAAGCTGTGGTCTGGCTCGGGTTTCCATGGGGGTCGGTTTCAACGCGACACCAGCAGGAGACTGGTCCAGTGTTACAGGAAGCTGAAGCTGAACAGCTTCCTGCTTTCAGCGCGTCACCATATGTCTCTGGTCCTGTGGGTTTATCAAATGTGATTAGTCTCAGTGTGTGTGTGTGTGTGTGTGTGTGTGTGTGTGTGTGTGTGTGGACTTTCACCTTGGGGTCCTCACGTCTTTTTTGCACGTTGGGCTTCACACCACCAGGGCTGATTGCTCTGACAGACAGACATACTGTGTTTATTTAAGTGGTTTTGCGGGAAGTTGAGGTGAACTACTGCACCTGTTAAAAGAAACCTGTCTCCTCTCTTTTGCTTTCACTCTGTTTCAGTCGCTTTCACAGAACACTGCACACATTTTCAAATTGTTCCCACACTTCCTTGCGCTTTCAACTGTCTCTCTGGCTATTTCTTGCTTACTTTCAGCACATCCTGCCCTTATTTCTTTCTGTTTCTCATAATCACTCACTTTTAAAGCAAAGCATCCGCCTATGCACTACCATTATTTTAGTGCCGTCGCACAACAAACCATCCCCCGTCTCTTTGTGCGTCTCTCAGCCGAGCACATCTGTGTGTCTGTCTAGATGATGGAGGGCTGTTTAACAGGCCTGACCAGGAAAACACATGCTGAACATCACAGGGGAGATGCATCACCTGCTGGAAGCGAGGACTTGGCTTTGGCAACGTACACAAGTACAGTACACATACACAGATGTATGACACGCAGGCACGCACATGCGCGCGTACATGCACGCACATACACACCCACTGGTGTGAATGCACACAGGCACTCTCTCTCATCATCTTGCTTTCTGTCTTGTTCTCTAATCTACTGTATATCTCTCTCTCTCTCTCTCTCTCTCTCTCTCTCTCGCTGTCTCTCTTTCTTTTTCTTTCTCTATCTGTGTTCCTCTTTTTTAAATCTCGAAATTCCACAGACAAAAGGATATGTGGTGTTTCCAATCCTCTTTAAATCGGTTTTACTTTTTGTTCTATTCTAGTCTCACAGCTCACCAGCCGATGTTGGCAAGAGCATGCACTGCTAGCAAGATCAGCGATGGCTTCCCAACGGTCCGGTCATGCTGGAAGTGAGCATGTCATTGGATTTGACAGAAACCCGCCAGGGCACGACCCACACAGGAAGCAAAAGACGCGTAGTCTCTGAGAAACACAGATTAAAGCTAAGAGACAGAGCTGCAAACCTGAATGTAATCATATCAACTCGATGGCATTACCACTCATTCAAACAGGCATTACACAGATCAGTCAAACATGGGCTTAGATATGAATCCAGATGGATGGGAATGGAGTCATACATCATCCAGCTGGGCCAAAATCTGATTCTGTATTTGAGTGGTATGAATCGAGGCACACGGACTGTATTAAATGTTGCTTATTAATATCAAAGTAATAGGGCAAAACAAACAGATTCATCTAAAAAGGAGAAATACGTTTGCACATGATGGTAAGCTTTTCCAGTGCAATTTTACACACACCCTTTATAAAACTAAAAAAGTCTGTACAATTCACGGCATCCTCATGACCCCTACGTTCTCAGGATATGAATCTGAATCAGATGTGCACAAACACACACACACACACACACACACACACACACACACACACACACACACACACACACACACACACACACACACAGGGCACCATCACCTCTCCTGCCTGGGAAATACTTAAAGGAAGCGGGGGAAGTGGAAAGCAGGGAAACCAAGAAATAAATAACTCCTTTGTGTCGTGGCTACGTAAACAGTGCAGCGCATTACAGATTACTATAGTGGCTTCACTGATAAGCAGCTTCCTACACACTACACATCACTGTGTTTGTGTGTGTGTGTGTGAGAGAGAGAGTGGAGAGGGAGTGAGAGAAAGCAAAAGAGACACAGTGAGAAAGATGTATAGAGGGAGCCAAACAGAGAAACAGAGAGCAAGTAAGAGAATAAATATTGAGAGGGATAGCAAAAGAGACAGACATAGGGAGTCAGACAGAGAGAGATAGAGAGAGAGAGAGAGAGAGAGAGAGAGAGAGAGAGAGAGAGGCTGGAACTCAGGGAAGACTAGTTTTGGCAGAAAAGAGAGAAAGTACCCCTTACCTCTCAGCCTCTGTATCCCATTCCCTCACACCCTCCTCCTGATAAACACATTTTCATGATATTAAACTTTTGCTGGCTTTTCCCTGTTTTACAACATTTCCCAAGGATTCAACATCTACCCAGGCCAGAATAATACATCCAAAAGGCTATTACGAGATGTAATCTATTGTAAATGTTGGTACAATTGTGAAAGCATCCTTCCTTCGTCTCTAGGCTGTTAGGAACGTGACAAAGCCTCACAACCCGAGTCCTGGTGCCAAATAACATCACACGAAAATATCAACTACTGGAGCAGTTGGCCCAATTCTTTAGTTTATCACTATTTTGAAAATAATTTCACTGTCATTTTGATATGTCCGAATTTTATTTTCAGAAATAACAGAGTTCGCTATCCAATGTCCACATCGTAAAACACCCGACCAGTCAGCTCCACAGTCTCGACAGCTGGTTGGCAGGCAACTGGAAAAAGTACAGAACAAATCTGCAATGACAACCATTAGCCTAATGATGTCAGTTCTATCATCATTTGTGTATCCTATCCAAATGGCCACGTATTGAACTGGCCCAGAAAAAGTCCACTCTAACTACCGTTATCCTGCAAATCTTACCGACTCACCCGGAGAATCTGGGCTCAGTCCAACTGAGCCTTGAGGAACGTGCCGGAACGAGCAAATCAAGCCTTATTCACTCACTCTGGCATACTGGAAAACCTCCCGTGATATCTGGCATGGGATTAGGCCTGCGTGGAGTGCCAGAATAACTGCTGGCTAGGATTAGAAGGACGACTAACAGTTGATTACAACTGTTGCAACAACTGGAATCGAGGTCCGGGGGGTTTGGTTGGGGACCGAGGGATTCAACAGAGCAGCCTAATTAGGAGCAAATTACGCGGTTCAATAATTCAGCAACAGACAGATTGTACATGTGATTCTAAAGACACTTTAGAAATACATCATATTAAACCTGGATTTATCCACATCCCTGCCTTATCTAACCATTCTTTCCTTCCTCACTTCTTCCACGACTCAGTCCTCCTCTCTTCCTCCACTTTTTTATGTCATTTACATCTCATGTCGCTCCTCTTCTCTGTCATTCCCTTTCTTCCCTCTGCTCCTGACTTCCCTCAGGAGCAGGCCCATATGCCAGATTCCACCAACCCTTTCCAAATACATGTTAAATTAACCTGCAACAATGTGGAATTTAACTATTTATCTAAACCCAGTTCGGCTGGTACGCGTTTTTGGGTCCACAGGCTTTTATTGTGACTGTTATACTTTGAAGTTCCAGCAGCAGCCATTCGTGAAAAAGCTGAGAAACAGAAATGTGCCTTTTTCTTCTCGTCCCCTTCACAGCAGAGGGGTAAAAACAACCTGTAAAAACAGTAAACGGTGCATGGTGGCTATATAAAACCTTGTTGGAAGACAAACAGCTAGTCATCCTTTTCATTTCTCAGGAGAGGTCCTCCTTATACATGAGAGCTGCTGGAAACCAGATGAAAGCGAGACAGCCAAGCTGCCGTGATATAGCATGCCGATACTGAGGGCTCACCCTACGCTGCTGGCTTGGTTGCCATGGGAACCCTTCGAGGTGAGAGAGAGGACATACCAGCACAGAGTAAATCTCCTTACAGTAGCTTCAGGAATGCAGGTGAACTCTCCCTCCCTGTCTCTCTCTCGCTGTGTTTTTCTCTCCTACCTTTATAAATCTTTTCCCCTCCTAAATGAACACGTTGCATGGCTGCGCCTCACTTCTCGTAGCCCAGTTTTTCTGAATCACATCACGACGTGTCAGCGCGTCCAAGTGCACCATCCTCATTTGAAATACGACTTTGAGGCTGCTTTTCACTTCAGACATGACTTTGATTTCCACTCATTTATATTGATGTACAAATCAGGCATTTGCCAGGGGAGTAATCAGAGAGGGCTTAAGGGGAGGGTGTGAGTGAAAAGCGAGAGAGTGAATAAAGAGATGAGAGGATGAGGGAGACAGTGAATGCTTGCTTTTGGCTGCAGAAGTAGGACAATAGTGTTGTGGCCAACAGGCTGCAAGATTGAGCACCATGAGAATTAAATATGGCAGTTCCCCTGCCAAATAAAGAAGAAGAGAGTGGAGACAGAGAAAAAGAGAAAGATAAAGGAAGGAGATTAAAGGAGAGAGAGAGAGAGAGGCAGAGGGTTAGAGAGAAAGCTTTCTTCTGTAAGGTTGCTCCTACCTCTAAGAAGCAGGTCCCAGCTGGAGTGTTTTCCTTGATGGAGGCATTGTAGAAATTGCTGGAGAACACAGGAATGTTATCGTTAACATCCTGGAGCACAATGTCCACCTTCGCTGTGGATGACAGTGGCGGCCGGCCGTTGTCCGTGGCAACGACCGTCACACTCGGCGCTGGCTCCGATTCAAAATCCAGAGCAGTCGCTGTGGTAATTATCCCCGTTACCGGGTCGATGGAGAACCAATCAGAGTGAGTGTTTTTGTCCTTGAGGAGGCTGTATCGGACGTCCCCATTGGGGCCCTGGTCCTTGTCCCTGGCGGTCACCTGGAGCACAAAGGAGCCTGGGTAGACAACCTCAGGAATGGTCTGTCTGTAGGCCTGCTGGTCGAACAGAGGGGGGTTGTCATTGACATCAGTCACCTGGATGGTGAAGGACGACTCTGCCCTGAGGGGAGGGGTGCCCGAGTCTGTGGCCATCACCCTCAGATCATACGAGTCCCGCTCCTCTCTGTCCAAGACCTGGTCTACATAAATCAGGTAGATGATACTGTCCTTGGTCGTAAGGGCAAACTTCCCATCACCCCCCTCTAGAGACACATTCACATTGGCGTACTCTCCATAGTCTGGGTCGGTGACAGATATCCGAGCTACATACTGGCCTGGTTGGGCCCCCTCGGAGATCCTTGGAGAGCCGTCCTCACTGAGGAAGATGATGGTCATGGTGGGCTGGTTGTCATTGTAGTCACGGACATGGATAGTCACAAATGCATTGGTCACCTGCAAAATAATTATGTAGCATAACGTCACTGTCGAGTGAAAACCTTGTGACTCCAATTTTAGCGATTTTCATGTTTTAACTTCAATTGAAGGATTACATGTTCCTCTAGGGGTTGAGAAAATTCTACAACTCTTGGGTTCATGAAACCTTTTCAAAACCAATCAGATAAACTGCTTAATACATGGTTGTCAAGCTAAAAACAGGCTCTTTCTCTAAGTTCCTGAAAAGTTGACATTTTGGAGATACAAGGTTTTCATCCGACCGATGAAAGCGATAATTAATGTTACAATGACTGTTACTCAAATCAAATTGAATCACATTGTGACAGAGGGTTCTAATTTGCTTTATAGTTACATTACTTATCACATCATTAAAATGTATGGCACTTTAATCTTTCACTGTAAAGAGTAGCCATAATGCAACGTGTATTTTACCTCAGGGTGGCTGGCGTTATCCCTGGCCTGGACCACCAGTTCATGGACCCTCTTCAGCTCATAGTCCAGAGGCCTGTTCAGAGTGATGACCCCTGACTTGATATCCATGACGAAGTAGCGGTCGGGGTCGCTCTGACGCCGGTTGATTTCATACAGAACCAGACCATTATCCCCCTCATCTGCATCTGTTGCAAACACCTGCAAGGGCAGGAGAGTCAAACATTGAAATTATGGATTACATTGATAAATCTGGATTTACATAAAATATGCACAGATGCATTACTTATAGATGGAAAAACTATTATTGAGTGATTAATAATGAGTTACTATCCTGATATTAACAACAATTAGACTAACCTGTAGTATGCTACTGCCTTGCGGCAGGCTTTCCGAGATAATGGCGTGGTATCTGCTCTGATTGAAAACTGGCGCGTGATCATTGATGTCGGTCACAATCACTTCCAGGGTCATGGATCCCATCCTTCTGGGTGAGCCCCCATCATAGGCCTCCAGGACCAGGCTGTACGATGAGCGTTTCTCCCTGTCCAGCAGCCCACTGACCACCAGGTCCAGATACAGCACCTTGTTGGCAGCTCTCTTGGTCTCCAGCCTGAAGGCCTGGCCCACGTTGCCCTCTCGGATCACATAGCCCTGGGTGGTCAGCTGGTCCTTGTCTGCATCTGTCGCAGGGTCCAGGGAGAACCTCGTTCCCACAGCTGTCTGCTCAGGGATCTTGAGGACTGCTTTCTTTTTAGGGAACACCGGTGCGTGGTCGTTGATGTCATTGACAGTGATCGACACCTCGACAGTGACTCCCACAATTGTCACGGCGATGAAGCTATAGTGGTCCCTCTGCTCGCGGTCGAGACGGCGGGCGGTGGTAATGATCCCCGTGGTCTCGTCAATGTTGAGGTCGCTGCCAACACCCGTGCCCTCATGGTCTGAGATGAAGTAAAGACTGGCAGTGATGCCGGGCGGTAACCCTGCGCTGATGTCACCAACGATGGTCCCTGCCGGCTGCTCCTCATCCAGCTGGAGTTCCAGGGCTCCGAGGACAGTTGTAGACTGAACGAGGACGAGGTGAAGGACAATGCAGAAAAAAAGGACTGGCTGCCGTCGCCAGAGACTTGAACACACACAGGGTCCGCTGACCCGAGCCCTCCTTCTTGACCCTTTACTTGTTATCGGCATGGCTGGGCTCTGCTACACCTGGGAGAAAGAGAGAAGAGAGACAGAGAAATATATCAGCTACCATGATAATAAACAGAGGCTAACATTAATTGTTATTTCTACATGTATAGATATATATTATAATATGTGTTTTGAACAATTGAACAGTTTGGTTCATCCTCCATTAGTAAATACACTTGCTCTCTTGCAAAATGACAAAAAAAGGAGAGTAGGTCCTTGTTTGACAAAGTGCTAACACTTTTACAGTCTGCAACCTCTATATATTAAAGATATTGCCTTATGAACTTCAGGGAACTTCTGGTTTCTTCCCAAAATGGATATATAACGATTTGGAACAGAATTCTTCAGCTGGATAAGGAAGATTTGAAAGAGTATGAAAACTAAGTCCCAAATGGAGCCACACTGAAGACAGAATCATAAACTATATTTATTTGAAGGGTAACTAATTTTGTTCACTGGGTGAGAAAATTTTTAAGTGTCAAGATTGGTCACAGGGTGAAACCCCATGGGAAACACATTAAAATATACTGAAATGGGCATCAAAATCCTTACAGAGCTCTGTAATAAAAATTCTCCAACACATATCATGATAACGAATGTTAATACACACACACACACACACACACACATGGAATGCATGGGAAAGCTGCTTCAGCAAGGTCTCTATGGGGAGCAAAGCAGACATGTATGTAAGACTGTAAGCTTAGCCTCCATGTTCCCCAAATTCTGAGCCATGCACACCTCCATAAACATAATATGCTTCTCATGCAAACGCTACCTCAATCTCAGTCTCATACTGCATCTAATCATATACAGATACACAGAACTGTGCACAAAATCATGCACCAGACCTGGGTTAAAAGCTATTTGCAAAAAAAATTAGTGTTTGCTTTAACCCGCTTGGTGTACCAGAAGGGTAGGTTTGCCACACAGGACAACATATTGAGTGCAAGAAAACAATATTTTAAGTCAATTTAGTATACTTTTCTGTGATTTAAAGCTCACCTGACACTGTCTGAATTATCCTGCAGTAAGCCCCACCATCTGGTACTTCCAGCAAGTTAAAACAAACACTAATAATTATTTGCAAATGGTATTTGACCCAGGTCTCACACACATACTTTCACACACTACCAAGAAATTTTGGAAATGCAATCCCAAACGTTCAACCTCTATGACCTCTATAAACTTTCGCAAAATAAATGCACATTTTACCTCTTGATGAGGTACAACTATTTACATTATGTTGAAAATGACCACACTTGTTTATGCATATTCCTCTAGTATTTATAAGGAAAGATTAATTGAGCGCATAACTCTCAAAAACATCCTGCAATATGGAGAACAAACCAGCCCTGACATACTTCATTCGTCACACTTTGAGACCAGAGGGATGCTGTTTTACGGCAGTCTTCTCCGTTGATTGCGAAATAAATAGCTAAAATCTCTAGAATTAATACAACGAGTCCTGCAAGTATTAGCTGTTTCTTTTTATGGAACCATATGTGGGCCATTTTGTACAGAACTCCAGCTGCTGTTCTGTACAAATATAAAAATATCTTCCAATGGAAATGTGTGGTGCAGGGAGGCAAAAGGAAGGCAGTAGCAGACAGCAGGCTAGTAGGCAGTGGAGGGTGTTGGCCCTCGCTAGCCAGCCCTATTCGCCCAGACAAGCACTCCCCCAACGCACATATAATCTGCAGAGTTAACATTAGGAATGTCTTCCACCTGTATATATAGAGAGAGAGCCTGCGCATTTGCACATGCATTGAAACATGCACACACACACACACACACACACACACACACACACACACACACACACACACACACAAGAGGACACAA
>OMLI01099907.1:0-17608 GCA_900302605.1 Rondeletia loricata
CCCAAAAAAAACAAACAAAACAAAATCAAAAACCCCAAACAATGTGGGTGTACTGTCCCTTTAAGGGCTGTCACTGCTCGGTCCGCTGCATGTTATTCTGTGCAACAAGATGGCGGTCGTTCCTGAGAACAGAGTCCTCTCCTTCAGCGTGTTTAAATGGAGCTCTTACTCCTCCACGTATTTACCCGAGTGAGTAATGCAACATATGAACTGGCCGCAGGGTATGCATTGGTTTCGGTAGTTCCAGGTGGTCTGTATCGCCCCGGTGCACCAGTGTTCCCCCGGCTGGCCTGTCCGGGCCTAGAGCTCGTCTGCGATCCGGATCCCAGCTAGCTCAACGTTAGCTTTGTCAGTAAACATTAGAGGCGTTCGATTTGGGCACGCGAGCCGCCCGGTCGTCATACGGGGTCGTTGATCCGTTTGAAAGCTTCTACGTAGAAAAGACCAGCGCGCAATGGGTTATTATGTCAGATAAGATAATGATAAAACATTTCGCAGGAACCTGTATAGATGATAGTCAATGTTATTTAGGTTAGTAATATTAGAGCGTCTGTCTCTTGTGCGCTGTAGCTCCACCCGAGACGCCGAGTCAATAGTTCTGGTTTCACTCTCTTTTCCTCTTTTTGGAAGAGTTTTGGTTCCGATGCGGATTCACGTCGGCAGCCTTCAGTTCCCAAAACACACTAGTCTCTACGTCAATTGTTTACAACGTACAACTTCAGACTAACGAGTTGTCTAAACAGCACTGCCATTTTCTACCGCCGGTAGCTAGTTAAACCTAAACGAGCGTCTCCTAGCTGCCTCGCGACTCCAGAGCTACAGTAGATATCGGTAGGCTAACCAAAGAGCTCTGCCTTAGCAACACGAGCTAACCAGCTTAGCTACCTAAACCTGATGTTATCAAACGACCCGTCAACCATGATAGTGTGGTTATATAACTAAACACTCCTACATGCTATAATTAATAAGTCACCCAGAGTATTTGTCTGTTGCTGGTTCAGGACTCAGCAATTTTAGCTCTAGCTAACAACAGCTAGCTAGCTTATAGTAGTATAATTGTACAGTAGATTCAATGCAGCTGCTGGCACAATCTAGTAGGACTACATAAGCAAGCACATTGTTATGACATGCCATTACGGGTAGGTCACACACACACCTGATTCATTTATTCCCGCCCTACAGTCGGTGTTTTGTGATTACTGTGTCATATGTTTGTGTTGCTGCTGTGATGGTTGAGCTCCACTCTGGGATAAATAAGATATCTATCTATCTATCTTTCTATTGATCTATGTCTTCTGTCTATAGGAATATCTTGGTGGACAAACCTAATGATCAGTCTTCCAGGTGGTCTTCTGAGAGCAACTACCCACCACAGGTAGGTCTGCTGTTCAGACACACCATCGCAATTTCATTTGTCAGGTCATTATTAGGAAAAGATGATTGCGTACAGCAGTTACTTACACCAAGTTACGCTCTTAAGAGGAATCTTGCTAGTTTAGCCACTACAGAAGCTTTCCCTATCGTCTTTTCCGTGCCACTCAACTCCCCGAATATCTGGTATCGACGTAGGTACGGCCACCTCGATGTCAGGTAGTGATGGTGTAGACTACAGCTCTGAAGACCTGTGATTTCCATACTTTAATTGCCCTCCCAACGATGCACAGGTCTGTTAAGGTGTCTGCCTACCTCGGACGATGAAAAAGTTGTTTCTCACTTTGTCTATTGAACTCCATGACCTACTGCAGCGAACACTGTGGCAGGCAGCCTGATTTTGAGGTTAGAACTGAAAGCTTGTGTTTTATGGCGAGAGGAAATGAAGCGTTTCAAAACAATGGTTAACCACTCACCAGCGGACGTGAGCATGGCAGTTACAAAACTTTAACGATATGCATGTATAAGGCAGCAGGGTGGTGTAGTGATCAGGGTCGTGATTAGCCGTGTCAGCAAGCATCCTGCCTGCTGAAGTGTCCTTGAGCAAGACGCTGAATCCCTGCCAGATCCAGGGCTGATGTTTCTGACCTTTGACCTCCCTGTGGAGAATGGCAAGCAAAAATACAAATTTCTCTTTCAGGGATCAATAGAGTATCACAAATGTAGGTTTCAAATCGACCCAGTACAAATATGATCTAGGCTATACTGTAGCATAGTAGCCTGTAGCACATACTGTGGCATTGCCCCAGACATGATAATCAAATTGCTAATGTTCTTTGTTCCTCCTCAGACAGTCAGCCAATTAAAACAATAAATAATAAATAATGTCCTTGGTAGCACAAGTCATCATGAGAGCCTGATGGGAGGACCAGGCTGTATTATCACATATGTTGCCTCATGACAGTCTGGGGAGATGTTGAAAGAACAGGATCAATACCTGAGAGAAGAGGAAAAAGTCAATAGAGCCGCGTCTATTTTTCATCGATTGGAACGGTTTAAGATAAATTCATGTCAAAAGACTTGTTAAAGTTTCACCAAGGATTAATATCGATATAGCCTTTCCGGAAATGGATTGCGATTGATCGAATACACAGCTGCACGTTATTACACACATCTTTTATTGGAGTGGATGTGAAATCGGTCTCTAGGGTTTGTTGAATGCCCACTTCCGAGTGGCACATTTAATCAATGTTCTGGTATGTGGTCTCCGCTCTCTCTGTCCTAATGGACCCCAGTGATTTGTTGTTAAATGTCCTGTCTTGTTAGCACACCAGTGACATGTGGATGCGGCTCATAGATTGCCTGTAATGCCACTTACCTGAAGCAGTAGATTGAC
The DNA here is from genome assembly GCA_900302605.1 of Rondeletia loricata. Lineage (NCBI taxonomy): Eukaryota > Metazoa > Chordata > Actinopteri > Beryciformes > Rondeletiidae > Rondeletia > Rondeletia loricata. Next base: position 2,768 of record OMLI01099907.1, read on the forward strand.
CCCGCTGTAGTCATTAAGATAATGAATAAATCTTTTCACGGTGGCTGGCCTTCCCTAGTAGATTGACCCCGCTGTAGTCGTTAAGATAATGAATAAATATTTTCACGGTGGCTGGCCTTCCCTAAGTGTAGGCAGTTTCCATGGTGCTCCAGACACACTAATAACTTTATTAGAGGTCGTCCGATATGGACTCTTCAAGGCTGATACCGATTCCGATATTTTGGAGAACAGGAAGGCCGATAGGCCGATATCAGTCAAAGATTTGGATATCCATAATTAATGTAGCGAACTCTGGACCCTAAAAGGCATCTGATTCCACTTTCTGTGCAGGTGCCTTTCATTCTAGGCAGGCATGTTTATCGTTTACCCTATTTTACATTTCAAGCACTTTAAGCACTCTTACTGACTATTTAAGAGTTGTGCTTGAAATGTTCTTTTTTATGCATTCAAAATACATGTGAAATTTTTTTTGAATTACACCGGATAATTAACATCTTTATCAACAATGTGCATAATTATCTATTTTGAAACAAACAAAAACGTCACAAATTTGAACATAATCTCTTAAACTCTTCTCTTGTACAATGAGAATTACACCAGATAATTGTACTTAAATTAACATCTATACATCAACAACATGCATGATATAAATTTGAACATAATCTCTTACTCTTCTGTTGTACATGTGAAACATGAGAATTACACCATATAACTGTACTTAAGGGCACTCCTAATGTACTCGCCTGGCGCTCCCTCTAGCGTCAATATTATGCTTCTTACCGCTGCCCACGACCACCCCAGTTCACGTGACCTGGAACATTTGCTACCCCCAGAGCTTTGGAAGACGTGACTGGATGCAAGCCTGCAAGTTAGCTCTATTGACAAGCCTTTTATGTATTATTAATACAGAGAAAAGGCTCTATAACGAACGGCAGCGGATTCTAAGGTCTAAGTCAAAAACCCGTCCTAACTAATTATTGCATTGTGTTTTCGAAGGGATCAACAAAACGCCCAAAGAGTCTCGACAAAGGCCGGCGGGGTGAAAACACAAGCCACGGCTGAAATAAAGTATAAAATTACCCTTTTCTCTCCGAAGTCTCCTTTCAAATCCTACAGCCGACAGACATTCAAGATGATCATTTCCGGTAATGGCGTACCGTAGAACACGTAGAACCAATAGAAACCATAGAACACGTGCCATTACCGGAAATGATCATCTTGAATGTCTGTCCGTTCGTTATAGAGCCTTTTCTAAAGGCTCCTCAATAGAGCTACCTTGCATCCAGTCACGTCTTCCAAAGATAGAGGGAGTGCCAGGAGTGTACATTAGGAGTGCCCTAAAAAAAATCTGCCATATCGGCGTCCTTAGCCGTCGATCCCGATATGGTACAAAATGCAAATATCGACGACCTCTAAACTTGATATCTGTCCTCTTCTTCTGCTCTCTTTCACTCCAGTACTTAATATTGAAATTGGAAAGGCCGGCAATTGTTCAGAGCATCACCTTTGGGAAGTATGAGAAGACTCATGTTTGCAACCTGAAGAAGTTCAAAGTGTTCGGTGGAATGAGTGAAGAGAACATGACAGAGCTTCTGTCCAGGTGAGCGAGAGAGGATACAGTGATGGTGAGATGTGACTGCTCATGCAAGTTGAGTCCAGCCTTTTGCTTCCTAGGATAGCTAATTGTCTTTGTATTTTCACATTTAAATTGCTACATTTTGGTTTCTCATATATTCAGATTTTGTGTTCATCTGCCAGTTCTGAATCTGATAAAACCAAGTCCTCTTGGAAACTGCTGCCATTTATATTACCACACAGTTGGGGTATAAGTTAATATTGGGTGTATTTTGTCTTTAATACTAGACCTCTGGCATATGTCCGATACCATAAGATGTAATCAGTGCAGGAAACTAACTTATCTTGGTAATCGGTGAATCACACCATCCAGTTAGCCATCCAGTTCCACTATTTTACCAGAGAGCCAGATTTTTACATTTTTACATTTTCTAAGAATAGGACAAATGATAAGTGGTTACCCTCCAAAGTGACAACATTTACCAGCATTTGGCTGGTGTGACTTTCCCAGCCCGGTAATATGCTTTGTGAAACAGCTGCATCATCTCCATTCTCTTCCTCTTCCTGCCAGCGGCCTTAAGAATGACTACAACAAGGAGACGTTCACCTTAAAGCACAAGATCGACGAGCAGATGTTTCCCTGCAGATTTGTCAAAATAGGTGAGAGTTGAAATGGTGTGGTCTCTGTTAGCCTTAAGGAGGAAGAGGAAGGACTCTGGCTGCACAGATAAAGTGATAATCCCTATTATCTTGCCAAATATTTTAATCACGATTTCTATATGAAGTGTTTTAAGTATTGCTGACAAGCCAATATTGTACGATTATTAACTGTGGAGACTGAAATTTCAATAGATGATTATAGAAGATTAATTGCACAGCCTTAGTCAAAACATAGAAATAAACGACTGTCTTCTCATTCTGTCCTCGCTCTGTCTCTCTCTGTCTCTCCTGTCTCTTTCTCTCAGTGCCTCTGATGTCCTGGGGTCCTAGTTTTAACTTCAGCATCTGGTACATTGAGCTGCATGGCATTGAAGATCCTGATGTGGTGCAGCCCTGCCTTAACTGGTACAGCAAGGTAAGCACCCAAGGGTGGCCTGGAGGTTAGAGAAGTGGACCTGAACTGGAAGACTGCAGGTCTGAATTTTTAATAATTTGGGCGGGAAAACTGAACTACTGCAACAACTACTGCCGAGGTGTCCATTAACAAGGCAAGGGCAAGGTAACTCTGGGTGCGTCACACCTACAGTTTTTCTTTCGTCCAAACCATAGTGGAAAAGTTAACTTTGTTGCGTTTTAGTATTTGGTTCGTTTAAGTTCACACTGCCCAATTACAAGCAAACCAGGGTTTGTAAACAAAAGCCATATGGACTCACAAGTAGCTTGTTTATTGGACAGAGTTTCTGTAACCTGTCGTCCTGCGAGGTTAGAGATTTCCAATTCCAGCCCCTGTAACTTTAGCTAAGCATGATGGACTTGTCTGTCCTCTTTGCCGTAATTTCCCTTCTCTGGTGTTCATACCGGTTAAGAACACATGAAGAAATAGCTGAATATGAGCATCAGTCCAGACTGCAGTTTGCCCTCGCTTCATTTTGTTCTGCTAGGCTTTCCAAGCATGAGGAACTGCTGGCTATCAGATGTCAACATCCACCTCCTCATGTCTATAAAACCTTGTGTTTTGAGTTTGTTTCCTGTAGTTGGTTCTGATTACGTTCTCACTCCTGACAAACCGCACCACAGTTCTCTTGGAAGAGGACAGAGACTCGCATTTTCAGGCATCTCGCTGCCGCTATTTGATGTCATCCAAGTTCAAATGGCATTGTTCTCACCTGCCCACCGAACTAAAGGAATAGACACTCCAGAGTTCAAATAAACCGCTCCAAACATGCTTGGTGTGAACTGTGCTTGTACTGGGCAGCTGTGAATGTGTGGAACTGTATGAATGTGAAGCAGGGTGTGGTTGAAGAAGAGCATACATGCTCAGTCAACGTTAACAGTTAAGTAGAGTCACGGGACTGATCCATCCTATATTACTGTCTCCCCAACATCGTGCCCCTGTAGTACAGAGAACAGGAAGCCATCCGCCTTTGCCTCAAGCACTTCCGGCAGCATAACTACACGGAGGCCTTCGAGTCGCTGCAGAAGAAGACCCGGATAGCGCTGGAGCACCCTATGCTCACCCACCTCCACGACCGGCTGGTGCTGCGAGGAGATTTCGACGCCTGCGAGGAGCTCATCGACAAAGCTGTGAGAGGTACCGTACTCAGGCCGATGAAACTTGAGGGAATTGTGAAAGGTTGCTGCCGAGTTAAAGGTTACCCTGACCTCTTATGCATTTTGGAGAATGACAGTTAAAGAATCATGTGTTGGCGGTGACAGTTAATGAAAAAAATCAAGTGTTTATGCCTGGTCTCCGCTTGCACTAGTGAGAATTTTACTATGTTTGACCCTCTTCTCCCTTTGCTAGACGGGTTGTTTAACCAGTATATCAGCCAGCAGGAGTACAAGCCCAGGTGGAGTCAGATCATCCCGAAATGCAACAAAGGTACAAGCGCCCAAGAAACCAACCGAGACGACATGAACAGTGAGACCATCTATTCAAGCAGGGAATCTTCCCGATCTGTCAAGCTTTTCAGTAGCCTGTGGAAGCCTGTAGCTAAAGCAATGCCTCCTTCCCCCTTTTCGCCCTGTTGTGTCGGCCCTCTGCCCCTCCCGTCGTTCCACCCATTCTCCATTTTCTCTCACTCTCTTCTTTACGTTTCGTGTCTGTCACTCTTTCGCACTCATACCCCGCCCTTCTCTCCTCCCTCCCCTCCTCTCCCCAGGTGACGGCGATGACAACAGGCCAGGGATGAGGGGAGGACATCAAATGGTCATAGACGTCCAGACCGGTGAGACCGACACAGCCAATGATATGACTTGGCCATTTAACTCATATCCCCTCACACACACACACACACAAAACTCAGAGCTCCATCACTGTTTAATCAAATTAAAGTCGTCGTCCCGAGCACAGCTATTGTTTTGACTGAGACACACAACTATTGTTGTGAGCATTTGGCGATGCCTTTGGTGGTGTACTTCCCCGCTGGCCATCTAAAAGACAAAAGCCTGCATTGTGTGTGTGTGTGTGTGTGTGTGTGTGTAAGAGAGAGAGAGAGTGATGCAGTGTCTGCATATTGTGTAAGAGCTGTGAGAAGGCCTTGCATCCCTCTGGTCAGTGTCTCAAGCGGGAGTTATACGTTCTGCGAAGATGCACGTAAACGTATGCAGATCTACGCAGAGAGGGGTGTTATGGGTAACTGTAGGATGCAGTGGCTCGCAGAGGAACTCCTCCCAAATCTCAACAATGCGTTGTGCGATCCTGCGCGTAAAACAAACTGGTTGAATTCCCGACAGGAAGTAGGACAACGGAAGAGAAACAGAGCGTAGGCAACTAAATTCCTCTTCACCGCATTCAATATCGTTTCCCGTCTTGTCCTTGTCCTGACCATTTCTGTTGAGACGTGCAACAATGCCATTTCTTTGTTTCACGAATGAATTGGTTTGTTTACACTTTCACTGGGGGTGAAAACGCCCCCCAGTGGCTACGTTAACATTCGTTCAAGTATAAAAGAAAACAGCCACGCGAACGTATCCGAACGTCTCTGAACGACACCCGTTTACGTGCAGACGGAGAAGCATGTTCCACCCTTCAGGCCTCACACACTGAGTTCAGTGTTTGGGTAGCAATAGTGGATAGTCGGTTCAAACACGCTGCAGTAACCCGTCGGCTCAGGGTTCGCCTCTACCTCCCAGGCCCTGCAGCCAGACATATGGTTACAATCCGTTGAACATGAGGATCATGTGTAAATACCGTAAGTCTGATTTCATTCAGTTTTTTAAATGTGTGCATGTGTCAAAAAAGGTCACAGAGGAAGTGACCAGGATGTGGTTGTCTAGTCAAATGTCTCATGACTCATGCATGAGTACATTACATCTTCTGCTTTTAGCTAACACTGAGAATAGTATCGCTTGCAAAACACATTTTCTCTGATATGGAGATGCCGCAGGCTGCATCTCATTGCATCACATCCTTTTCTGAGTCAACAAACCCGGCTATCAAAATGATTGTGGGAAATTGTCTTACTGGTAACCATGTAAATGCTTTAATTAAAGCATAACCTTAATCTGATTATTCATTCACAGTAACTGGATTACTGCATGAGTGAGTAATGGAACTTCTACTGAGTAAAGGGCTGGTAGAGCGCTTGAGCTTCGCTGGCTGCTGGCAGTACCTCTTGAAATGGAAGGCATCTGCGTATGACAAGCAGAGGTTCGATGTTGCGTAGCTGAAGCTTGAACATGGTCCACTTGTTGACCGGTGTTTCTGCGCTGTCCTGCAGAGACGGTGTACCTGTTCGGGGGTTGGGACGGCACACAGGACCTGGCTGACTTCTGGGCTTACGGTGTTCAGGAGAACCAGTGGGCCTGCATCTCCCGAGACACTGAGAAAGAGGTGAGGGAGACGGAGCGGAAGAGAAGGCTGAGGGAGGGTAGACGATGTTGATGGCTTTTGATAGTGGTGATTTGACCATTAAGTAACAAATATGGCTGGTTATTGAAAAACAATATATTTTGGTACCACGCATATTTTTGATATTTGTAAGAATCAAATGGAATGGAAAAGCTCCAAACTGTTGGCTTCTTAGAGCGATGGCATGTATAAATGTTTAACAGAAAAAAGTTCTTGCATAGTGAAGAGTGCTTTCATTCAGTAAAGAAAGGTATCCGGAAAGTTTTGTTTGAGAACTTGTATTGAATGTGAAGTAGGGTTGCATGATTATGGCTAAAATGTCAATCACGGTTATCTTACTTGCCTTTATGGTTATTAATCATCATCAATGCCTCAAACTCTTGATGAATTGAGGAACAAAACAAACATCTTGTCTATTTTCAACTACAGCGGACAATTAAATTTAATGTTTCAATATTGCGGTACGCTAATATTGTGGAAACTTAAATTGCTTATACACAATTAACTATGCAGCTCTGATGTGAAATATTGCAACTGGTTTTGGCATTGAGAAAATTTTAACAATGCCTACCCCAGTGATGAAGACTGGTTATTGCATTAAATTTCTTACAACCATATGTATCTCTCTCTCTTGCTGTGTATAACCAGAGTGGTCCAAGCGCTCGCTCCTGCCACAAGATGTGCATCGACTCCCAGCGGCGTCAGATCTACACGCTGGGCCGCTACCTCGACTCCAGCGTCAGGAACAGCAAGTCTCTGAAGAGCGACTTCTACCGCTACGACATCGACGCCAACACCTGGACGCTACTCAGCGAGGACACGTCCGCCGACGGAGGGCCGAAGTTGGTGTTTGACCACCAGGTAGCTGGCCTCCCTCTCTTTTTGTACCATCCTCCTTTTCTTAGTCTTGTTTCTTCCCTCTCAAACACCCTTTACACATAGAGTGGGAAATAAATAATAATAGATTTCATTTATATAGCACACTTATATATATATACCACCCTTCCCGCAGATGTGCATGGACTCGGAGAAGCACATGATCTACACGTTTGGCGGTCGGATCCTGACGTGTAATGGCAGCGTGGAGGACAGTCGGACATCAGAGCCCCAGTTCAGCGGCCTGTATGCCTACCACTGCCAGGCTGGAACGTGGAGCCTCCTCCGGGAAGACTCCTGTAACGCCGGGCCGGAGGATGTCCAGTCCCGCATCGGACACTGCATGCTCTTCCATACTGTGAGTCCGCCTACCTAGCTACCGATGTTGGGTTGTTGACTACTGCCGTTAGGATAAGGATGCATGATTATGGCTAAAACAGCAAGTCATTCCTGATTATGTTTATTGTTAGGTTGATTATTGGTCTCTATGATTTGGGGAACAAATTTATTTTATTGCCCGTTTTGCATCTTATATCACCATCTTGACTTTTTTCAATTATAGTCTTCGTAATGAAATGAGATGATATTTTAAGCATTTAGCTGATGCTCTTATCCGGAGAGACGTACAATGAGTGAATAAAATTAAACATTTCCATATTCTGTGATTATTAATTGTGGAAACTAGAATGGTGATATACCAGTATACACAGTTCATTCACTGTGCAGCTTCTGGCACAAAGCAGCTACTTGATAATGAGTTTATACTCATGAAGGAAATACACTGAGTATTGCAGTACAGAAATGTCAGTCTTTCCCTTTTGCATCATATCCAGTGTCATATAAAGTATGAAATATTCACCAGATGCCTTTTTGATTAGCCAAAGAAAATGGGAACAGCGGGGAAATGTCAGCTATTCAGAGCATTGGCGTGAATATCAACCTGACCAGGCCGGCGTCTCTTTCTCGCCATCGGTTGTTCTCACACTCTGTCTTTGCGTCTTTGTTTACCTCCTCCTCTCTTTCTCTCCACAGAGAAACCGCTGCCTCTATGTGTTTGGGGGTCAGAGGTCCAAGACGTACCTGAATGATTTCTTCAGCTACGATGTTGACGGAGATCATGTAGAGATCATATCTGATGGCACGAAGAAGGACTCGGGCATGGGTAAGATTTAGCCGCCGTACGTACCAGTCATTCTCTGTACGGGAGAGGACGTTGTGTCAAACTAAATCTGGAACTTTAATTTGGACATTGTCTTCGGGAAACGTAAATACCTGACTTAATATGACTTAAAACTTTTTTTAGAACTGGTTGGTCTGTTATTCTCACAATCTTCGTTCACCAAAATACACAGTAGCAGTAGCAAGCAGCAAAAATCTATTTTAAAAGATGAACTTTAACCCCACGTTCACACTGTGAGCAACACGATCAACCGGAAGTCCGTTCATTTCCTATTGAGCTGAGCGACCAGGGAAACTTGACCGGTGTGTGGACGGTCAACAAGCTTGTTGGCTGTGAAAAGCTGGCTGAACTTTTTGCAGTCATGTGCCATTAACAGCCAATCAGATTCCTTCCTTGTTTCTCTACCGATGTGATTTCTTTTCATAAACAATAAATCCACCTGGTAAGTGTCAAATGAACGAGAAGTCGATTACAGCCAATCGAAGCTTCCCCATTCTCTACACCTTTTATTTGAAAGACTACAGGAATAAATGTCTCAAAAACGATGCTTGGAGAACGGTTGCATCCATCGTTGGGGTCGATGGTACGCTCTGAAGTATTGTTATTTTTGATTAATGCTACCTAGTTAGAGCTTGCTACCTAGCTATGTTAACTCATCAAAACGATGTAACGTTAAGAAAGGCAATACCAATACCAATACTTCACTACTGTGAAGATACTGGCTTCCATGTACTACCTCTGTGGGGCAATCGGGGAAAAGCAGAGTAAAATCCATGGAGAAAGTCAAGCAGCAATGGAGAAGTGTATCTAGTGTTACATCCTGTATCGAGCGCCTTGCATGTTTACATCCAGCGATGAAACGGCTGGTGGGACTTTTCCCCGGAGAGCGATATTGATTTAATCAGACACAGCAATTTTTAATTTAGTCCGGGGCAAATTGATTCTCAGAAATTCCCCACCCGCTCATTCTGTGGGGTTTTTATACAACCCTATAGGAGGATTTACAACGTTGCTGTTTTTAACTCGTCTTTAACACGAAACCTGTTTTTTTTCTTTTTCTGCTCTCACAGTGAAAATAGTTCCTTGACACATTTTCTCTCGTGTCTCATAAAGAAATGTGTTGGGCTGCGTGGTAGGCTATGCAAATACTGACAGCGCACTCCTTTTATATGCCGTCAGCTGACTCCTGCGGTCGGGTGTGAGTGTTTTTGTGTAGCTGCCCTGTAGCCTCATGGGTAAACGTGTCTTTTTTTTCATCAAGCCTGTGGCTCCATTTGACAAAATAAACAACCCCCGACTATGGCAGACATCTCTGCCGCTACATTCGAAGACTAATGGTTCGGACGGCGTGGATGCCTGTCACATCCCCTCTGCAGCGCCTGGTTAAAAAGCTCCGGCAGCAGTCAGACACTTCCTGCCCTGATAGACAGATTGACTGAGATCTCTGCCATCCAGTCAGCTCTGCCCCAAACACAGTATAAACAGACCTCTGTCTGCAGACCTCTCGCCTCTGTCTTGTCCTCCCAGCACCGGGGAGGGAGGGAGAGAAATGGAGGTGATGGAGAGAGAGAGAAAATTTGGACGTGGACATATGAGTGAGAGGGAGAGAAATTGAAAAAAGTCAAAGGGGTGAGCAAGAGTGAAACAGCAAGAAAGAACAGAATGTATTTTGGCAGGAAGGAAGCAGCGAGCTCAAACAGTTCTCTCTCTCTGTCTCTGTCTCTCTCTCTGTCTCTGTCTCTCTCTCTCTCTCTCTCTCTCGTAATCATTCTCGAATGTTTATGTGTGCCGTGGCTTGGGCCAGGCTCAGCACTGCAACAACATCATCTCTGTCCTGTTCGTTTTCATCTCATAACCCCGATCTAATGAGCCCTGCCTCTGCGTGGGGGCACTGACGTCTGTCGGTCAGTCTGCTTTCCGTCTCTGTCTGATCTCATCTGGGAGTTTTTCTCAAATTAAGTTAATTTAGATTGAATACGGGCAATTAATTAAACGTTGACACAGTGTTGTCCCGCTGTGCCAGCACAGTGTAATATTTGAGGTCTAGTCTCAGTGTTACCGTTGCATCAAAATTAATGTCACTATTGGAAGGCAATGATGATGAATAATCCTTGACTGTCTCTGGCTCTGTGAAGCTTGCTGGAGAAATGACCCGAATTTTCTGTATTCCCCGATTGAGAAAGATGTTTTAAACTAGCGGGCCTGACTTGGCAGTACTTGGATCAGTTCTGCTCTTTCTTCCTGCGTTACTACTGTGTGAAACCGGTCAGTGCCCGGCCAACAAAGACTCCAGCCTCCATGTTTGTTTGTTTTTCCCTCATTCCTCTGTATACACACAGTGTTTACTTTTGGAAAGGTTACGTTTGGTCGAGGCTTTTATCCAAAACGCCTTTCAGTACCAGGAGTGCAGATGTGTTGGCATGGGGTGACCCCGGTGGGAATCAAACCCCACAATACTGCAGTGTTGGTGCCTTGCTGTACCCGTTGAGCCACAGTGAAACCGCATGCGTCTCCCCTCGTCCGATTACAGCAGAACAACAGTGCGTGTCGGCGTTGACGATCACACCGGCTGCTGAATTTGCATCCTGTTCTTCTCTCTCCACCGGGCCTTGTTGCCATGGCGGCGTGTTGCTATGTTATCAAGCAGTTGTCTTTGATAGCCTGTCGTCGTGTTTGTCTGGTTAATGTCAACGGAGTTTGTCCAGTTCTTGTTTCAGAGGCTTTCTTCATCCTGTGATTTTTACTTCTCTATGCTAATATGATCCACTGGCCCAGATAACTTCTGAACATCGTCATTTATGTATCTGAACTGAAGCAGCGTTCCTTTCAGTGCTGGAACGGGGAAATTATATTATCTCCGACTTGACCTCCCTCTGTGCGCGCGGTTGTTTTATGGGTGTTGTTTTTCCTCCGTAGTGCCGATGACGGGCTTCACCCAGAGAGCCACCATCGACCCTGAGCTGAACGAGATCCACGTCCTGTCAGGCCTCAGCAAGGACAAGGACAAACGGGAGGAGAACGTCCGCAACTCCTTCTGGATCTACGACATCGCCCGCAACAACTGGTAGGGAGTGTGTGTAAAAAATAAACACACACACACACACTGTACAGTTGAGATATTTTTATATAATCATCACTGCAACAACTAGGAGGGAGCACACACACACACACAAACTCGAGGTAGTTAAGACACACACTCTGTGTGTAGTCAAGACATTGTTATACAATCGTCAGCGCAATCACACACACGCGCACGCACATACACACACACACACACACCAGCTCTTTCTAATCAAGACATTTTTATACAATCATCACCATAACAACTAGTTGGGAGCACACACACACACACACACGCGTAGCTTTGACATTTTTATGTAATCGTCTTACCACAACTAGTAGATAAACACACACACTCATGCCTCTTGTGTATTCATGACATTTTTATACAATCATAGACACGGAGCATCACATTTCAAAGCATTTCCTGACCTCCTTATACAGAGTTTGTAATCCCTCTGCCCTTCAAAAAGGAACTGCGTGTTCTCTGTATGTGTGTGTGTGTGTGTGTGTTTGTATTGTGCGTGAGTGTGCACGTGTCTTCCTCAGTGTTTGAAGCAGTGGTTGTGAAAGAACAGGCTGCAGCCCTCCCTGTTCCAGTACATTGATTTCAGTTGCTGTTCTTGTACCGAGTGTCCAGTGAAATACGTCAATGAGACACTTCCAGCATTGTGTGGACGTGTGCTCGTTCCTCTCTACTAGGCTTGGTGTGTGTGTGCGCACGTGTGTGTGTACTCGCCGCGTGTGTGTGTGTGCATGCGTAACAAACTCAATTTGTTATGCAGCATTTGCTTGAGGGCTTTAGTGAGGCTTTTTGTATCGCCACTAATGTGAGTTTGCTTCCTGTGTTTTTTCGTGTGTGTGTGTGTGTGTGTGTGTTTCTGCTTAGGTCATGTGTGTATAAGAACGATCAGGCAGTGAAAGAAAACCAGAGTAAGGCTCTGCAGGAGGAGGAGCCGTGTCCACGCTTCGCCCACCAGCTGGTCTATGATGAGATGCACAAGGTAACACACACACACTTATTTAGTACACTGTATGAGGATGTTACTGTATTTCCTTAACCTCTAACCCTTGACACTTGACCAAAGCCGGCTTCCAAAGAAATTTCATGAAAAATGTTGAAATGGCGAAACAAAACAAAAAGATCAAGGCACGACTTTGCCTCAGTTGTAGCATATTTTTATTGATGCTACATCAGGTTAACTCTTCTCTTCATTTACACACCTGGCCAAGCTTCTTGACCAGAGCTGTTTTCTGTCAAATAAGCATTTAAAATAAGCATGTTCCCTTGTGAAACTGGAAAAACTATATCAGAGGAAGGGGGTCTTTTACAGTCAGACTCTTTAGGACATTTTGGTCCTTACAAAGTTGGCGTACAAAAGCAGTGACACACACTAGGTCTGAATTGTAAATCATGATTATTAGTCTTGATTATTTAGGGGAACAAAATTATTTTACGGTGCTTTTCACATTTTATATTAACATCTTGACAATTTTCAGTCTTCTAAATGAAATATTCTATTTTAGTATTATAACCACAACCCTAATCCCAACATTAACACTAACCCAGACATTGTAGTCACTTGATAGTAAGTTGAGTCTCAGCATTGGACTGTCCAAATGAAGTGAGACCACAGTGTGTCTTAAGTCTGTCCTGTGTGTTTCCAGGTGCATTACCTGTTCGGTGGAAATCCAGGGAAGTCTTGTTCTCCCAAGATGCGTCTGGATGACTTCTGGTCCCTCAAACTCTGTCGGCCCTCCAAGGAGTACCTGCTCCGCCACTGCAGATACCTCATCAGGAAATACAGGTCTGGTTTTTTTAACTTTACCGCACCAGTTCTCCCAAAACAGTTTGACGACATGTGCCAAGCCATTTGGTGGACACTTCCAGACAGGGAAAGTCAGGGAATTTGTTAAATGATTGTTGATCCTTTTTTATAACTTTTCCTTCTCTGAGAAACATAGAAATCAAATGTTTAGGTCATGGAAGCTCTCCGACGTAGTTATAATAGAAAAGGAATATTACAACAAGGCCAGGGGTCGGGAAACCTATACTGAATCCTGAGGAATGCGATCACTGTGCTCATAGTGCCATCTAGTGGTCAGTTCTGACTGCTGCAGCCCCCCGTTGTGTGTTTGACGTGTGCTGTCGGTGTGTTTTGGACGCTCAGGTTTGAGGAGAAAGCCCAGTCGGAGCCGCTGAGCGCCCTGAAGTACCTGCAGAACGACCTGTCGCTGACCGTGGACCACACCGACCCGGACGAGACCAAAGAGGTACTGGGAGCAGGGTTACTATAGTGCAGGATGTTTCATTTCATTAGATAGTTTTCAGTTTTTATTTCAGTTTCAGTTTAGTTTTAGTTAGTTTTTAATGTGGCTGTGTCAGATTTAGTTTAGTTTTTAGTTAGTATCTGTTGTAATTTTAGTATTTTGGGTAGTGGTGGTCTTTTTTTAAAGGTGTAATGATAAAAGTTCAGAACAGGTTTATGTTTGCAACAGGCATTGTGTAATACAAACAATAAATCCTAAATTCTTTAAAAAATGTATTTACATTCAGTAAAAATTGCCAAAAATTATCCGCTGAAAATAAAATTTCCTGCATGTAAACAAAAATACGGAAATTAAAAACATTTCACATTTCATAGTTTTATTTTATTTTAGTTACTTTTACAAGTAGACAATATGGTTTTAGTTCATTTTTAGTTCATTTTTCAAATTTTTATTTTATTTTACAACAGAACACATCTAGTATTCGTCTTAATTTTAGTTTACTGTAATAACCTTGACTGGGAGAGAGAGAGAGGGAGGGAAAGAGACAAAGAGGGGAAAAAGAGACACGGAGGAGGGGAGAGAGAGCGAGAGGTAAAGAAAGAGGGAGGGAGGTAAAGAGGTAGAGGGGTACAGCGAGAGGGGTAAAGAGAGTTAGAGGGGGCAAAGAGAAATAGAGAGGTAGAGAGAAGGGGGAGTTAAGAGAGGTAGAAAGATAGAGAGAGCGGGAGAAAGAGTTACAGTGGAAGAGAGAGAGAGAAAGTGAAAAGGGGCTCCTGCGACTGTCGAACATGTCTACGCTTATGAATAATGTAAAAGCATCATTATGAGCCACAGCTAGAGCTGTGATGTATAACCTCCGACTCCCCAGATGGACGTGGGATCTGAAACGCCTCGACAGCGAGGTATATCCAGCCCACGTCGGTATGCCGAGCGTTACCGCAGGCCGTCTGCGGTAGCCAGTTCATCTGCTGTCGCCGCTTCTTCAGCAGTGTTGAATGTTAAAGTGACTCGGGACGTTTGTGTTGTGCTTTAGTTCCAGCTGCTGCCCTCGGCGCTCTTCAAGTCCAGCTCCGACTTCATCCCTCTGGGTAAGAGTCTGATCCATTGACACATAAAGAGCTCCGTCCCCAAAAACGCTCCCTATAGTTTTTACATGCTGTATGTTTTCCTGACCCTCTATCTGTAGCACCACACCTTCCTGTTGGAAACGTAGCTGTTCACCACCCACACACTCTCTGTATCTCTCTCTCTCTCTCTCTCTCTCTCTCCCTCCCTCCCTCAGGTTTCTCCGACGTGGACCAGACGTACGCCCAGCGAACGCAGCTCTTCGACACGCTGGTCAACTTCTTCCCGGACAGCATGACGC
>OMLI01099915.1:0-11522 GCA_900302605.1 Rondeletia loricata
AGACTGACTGACTTCCCATTGTTGAAATACTTTAAGTGATGTACAGTAGGTGACAGTGCACCAATGTAGCAGTCCAGGTGAATGAGGCTTACATGGTCTTATTTTTTTATTTTTAAGTTTACATTTCTGTCCAATGTTTTATAATTTTATATGTAATACCACACACACACACACACACACGTAAACACACACACACTGTGTTGTAATTGTAATTGTTAAGTTATTAAATCATAATAATTGTCCAAATAAAAGTAAAATATCTCAAAAAGTGAATGTCAAGCCCTGACACAGGCGCAGAAAGAAGAGCTTTTCAGTTCTGTACTTGTAATACAGTATTTTGTAGTTTTTGACTGAGAAATAATTAAAATAATATTTTTCAGTCATAATTTGTCTGCAATCTGATTTTGTTAAAAAAATCGTGAGAAAATCGTATCGTGAACCCAGTATCGTGAATCGTATCGAATCGTGAGTTGAGTGTATCGTTACATCCCTATCCGTTCGTCATAGTGTAGTGTGGTGTGTTTGCTCTTGTTGTGTACTTGCCAAAGGGAGGAGGAGTGTTAGCCGGCCAGCTAGCTGTCTCTCTGTTTGTGTTTCTAAGTCCACTGAAGGCAGAGCATGGCAGAGGTGTTGTACCAAGCCTTCCCTTCCCCTCCCCATGATAACCTATTTCTGGAGGAGAGTATTCTCGCCATTTCTCATCTTCTACCAGCACTTTCACACTCTGCGGGTTCCCCCTGCATTCGCTCTGCCTGTTCCTCTGTTGGGATCAGACTGATGTATGGGGTCGATATTGGCTGGGTTTCAATGGAGAGTTTTAGTCTTGTGGTCATGGATTATGGATTCATTACTTGTCCTTACCTACAGTGACAGCAGTTTGTCCAGTCAAATCCAGTGGTGATGGTTAACAGTGGCAACATAGTCTTTGCACTGCACTCATGTTAACTCTCTATCTGAGCGTTAAAAAGTGAGAGTTTGAAGCCAATTGTAGAATTTTAAGTTTCACTTTTCATTTTCACAGCGGGAGGCTCTGTCGGATTGCAATGCTACTGGTCTACTCGTCTGTGCATTGCAAAATGACAGTTGCACAGCCAGCTCTTTATAATGTGATGGGAATTTGACAAACGAGATTAAAATTTAATAAACATTTCTAAAAGTCTTCCTGGGTGGCAACAAATCTTCCTGGGCCCAGGTGAAGCCTATGTATGGGAAACACTATGTATCAGCCTTCAAATACCCATATGGTCAAACCCTGGTCTCTTTCTGTCTCTCTAAACTCTGCTGTGGACTGACATAGCTTTGGTTCTGTATGGGGGTTCTCTCTCTCCCTCCGCCTCTAATTAATTGAGTTTTATCTGGATTTCGTGGCCAGGGGGTATTTCACAAAGCTGGCTAACTGAGTAAGCCTGACAGACTTCTGCGCAGAGTAAACCCCGGAAAGCTCTTTTTACTTCAGTCAATGTTCCAGATTTGAAGAGTTTCCAGGTTTTACTCAGTGCAGAAGTCAGGCTTACTCAGTTATCCAGCTTTGTGAAATACCCCCCTGGTCTTGGACTCTGACCTACTTCGCCTTGGTCTTGTTTCTGACTGAGCTGATCAATAAGTTAGATTGGCTGTTAGGCGCTGGAGAGGAGCGAGGTGGTGAAGCTCGACTGTCCGAACCGTTTGGAAGATCCCTGCAATGATGAAACGGCCTGTGGAGCTCACTTTATATTCATGTTGTTGCTGATAATAAATTAGCTCTCCATGTCCTTCCTCCTGTAGCTGCAGCGCTGCATACTGGTCTGTCAGGAAGGGAAATTAACACCAACCACCAGCCAAGTACTCCTCTAGCACGATCATCATCTGGAGTCCTACTCTCATCTAGTTGGCTGGTGAAATAGTGAAATGGGCCACTGAATTTACAGCTGTACCAGATACTGAGGCCTGTGGACAAAAAAGTGAAGTCTCCTGTCCTGTGCAAAAGTAACAAGAGTAACCACATTAGGGCAAGAGTCTGAGTAATCCAGCTGATTATATTTTGAGAGCAACCTTTCAATCCCTGAATCGGCTAGGAAAATCTGGAAAGGAAAGTGAATGAGAAAAGCTGTCCAGTACCTCAACAACTACCGTGGCAGTGTCTTTGAGCAAGGCACTGAACCCCCAACTGGTCCAGTGGAGCTGCTCAGTGGCAACCAGTAGAAGACTGTGTTGTACTTAGGGCTGGGCCGGTTATTTCAAAATCGTGCGATTGACGGTCATCGACACACACGCAAAAAATCTATCATAATCACCATTTGTTAATGTCTCTGGTGGAGACGAATCCGGTGCGACTGGAGAGTGCGTGCCACCTCCTGTTAAGAAGAGGAACCTTGGCGACCTTCTGAAAAAGCGAAGAGGCCCGCAGGATCCCGGCCCCGTACCTATAAGAGTGTGCGCAGACACCGAGTTGACCCGCTACCTGCAGGAGGAGCAGCTGGACTCCTCGGATGATCCCCTTGCCTGGTGGCGAGACAATTGCGGTCAGTTTCCACTCATGGAAAAAGTGGCCCGGCACTACATGTGCATCTGTGCAACGAGCTGTGCATCCCAATGGGTTTTTAGCACCGCTGGAAACGTAGTCACACCCCTCCGTTTGTGCTTCAAACCAGAGAAGGTGAACATGCTTGTCTTCTTGGCACGGAACCTCGACAAATGTTGTTTCACATTTAATATCTGAGAATGTTAAGAAAGGCAATTTAATTTTATTTGACTTAATTCAACCGTCGCAGTCGGAAAGACGCCCTGGACAGGCAATGCCGGTCTGTTTTATTTCGTTATAACATAGCCTACTTTGTTTAGCACTGTAAAAATAAACATTTTATTTATTTTATTTATTCCAAAACGTTTGGAAATGTTAAATCTTTGTTCTGTTTAAATAAATAAGTGTTAATAAAGGGTTCATTCTATTTATATACTGCCTTTTTGTAAACGAAAAGACCCTCGGGTTGACCATTTGATTTAATTCGACTGTCGCTAATTAAAAGCATATTTTAATCTCTCTTAACAGGCAATGTCGATCAGTTTTATTTTGTTTCATTTATTAACACTGTCACTACTTAAATATGCTATAGGCCTATTGTTTCATTTCCTATTTAATATCTAAGAATGTTTAGGCAATTTAATTAGTTTAAACAAGTGTTTAGCACTGTAAAAATAAAGATTTGATTTTTTTCAAAAAGTTTGGAAATGTTAAATCTTTGTTCTGTTTATATAAATAAGTGTTAATAAAGTTATGTTGTTAATTATATTCTACTTATGCTGCCTTTTCGTGAACGAAACGACCCCCATTTCGGTGCCGTGATGCATGAAGCTGGCGATTCTTCCCCATGTAGTTTTCAAACAATCAAGATGTATTGCTGCCAAGTGCTGAAAGTGTGTTGGCGAACTACAGTGACCATAATTCATTGCGCCTATGACGCAACATCTGTGCTCGTTGGAGTGGCGGTGTTTTCTGAATGGAGTCACGGTTTGAAACGTTGCCTCCATAATCAGATGGAAGTAGAATAGTCAGCTCATGTTGCGACGCCATTAGAATGAGACACTTGGTGCCTGAAAAAACACGAGTTACTGGGCTTGTTAAATGAAATGTCAATAACTACAGTATGCCTTTAAATAATTAAGCTCTCAGGATTATCATTATTGTGTTCTGGATTTAGAAATGCAAATGGACAGTTGGTTTCCAAGATGCTGTGTATTCATTTTTTGAAAACAAATAAAAATAATTACCTCATTCACAATCTCTGCATCTCTCAGATCATCTACATCTCTCTTGGATATCTCATTTTGGATCCAAACTCTTCCAATACAAATAAAACACTAGTTGTCTGGTGGCTGAGTGGTCCACTGGACCCTCTTATCAGTCTATAATACCCAGTGAACAACGAGAGAGCAACGCTATGGAATGAACCTCACCCCTGGTCTATTACAGTTAATGGTTGAGCAGTTAGGATCGAGCGTCGTTTTGGAATGAAACTCATCCCTGGCCTGACAAAGCTCCACCCCTTCTCTGACACAACTCAGACAAACGAGGGAACGGAGATCATTCTTCCTCTCCTTGCTGAGAAGAGAGACAGACAATAAGATTCACCTTCAGACCAAACCCAAAACTTCCATTGAGGGAGGACAGCTACAGGTGGGAATACTGGTATACTGGAATACTGCCACTTCAACCTGCCGCTGACTCCACACTGAACGGGAGTTTAAGAAGATCCATGACTCAAAGTGAAAGTAACTTTCAGGGAATTTTCTAGAGGAAGGAGTGGTACCACGACTGGCTACTCACTTCCTGTTTGAGCTGTCTGCCTGGTGTGTCTTCAGCTTCACTCAGACAGAAAATGGCTTCCCCATTGTCTCTCCCAGAGGAGGATCTCTCCTGTCCTGTCTGCCATGACATCTTTAAAGATCCTGTCGTCCTGTCATGCAGCCACAGCCTCTGTAAAGCCTGTCTGCAGAAATGGTGGTTACAGAAATTAATACGCAAGTGTCCAGTTTGTAAGGGAATATCTTCACAGACTGAACCACCTCGTAACTTGGCGTTAAATAACCTGTGTGAGCTTCTCTGCAGTCTGCACACGGAGAAACTCAAGCTCTTCTGTCTGGACCATCATCAGCCAGTGTGTCTTGTCTGCCTGCATTCAGAAAACCACACCAACCACAGATTCAGACCCATCGACGAAGCTGCACTGGATCACAAGGAGGAACTCCAGAAATCACTGAAGCACTTACAGGAGAAACTGAAGCTCTTTAATCAAGTTAAGGGAAACCATGATCAAACAGCAGAACACATTACAGTCCAGGCCCAAGACACAGAGAGGCAGATTAAAGAGGAGTTTAAGAAGCTTCACCAGTTTCTACAAGAGGAAGAGGAGGCCAGGATCGCTGCACTGAGGGAGGAAGAGGAGCAGAAGAGTCAGATGATGAAGGAGACGATTGAGGGTCTGAGCGGAGAGATAGCAGCTCTTTCAGACACAATCAGAGCCATAAAGAAGGAACTGAGAGCTGAAGATGTCACATTCCTGCAGAACTACAAGGCTACAGTGGAAAGAGTCCAGCGCCCCCTGCTGGATGATCCAGAGCTGGTCTCAGGAGCTCTGATAGATGTGGCCAAACACCTGGGCAACCTGACCTTCACAGTCTGGGACAAGATGAAGGAGATGGTCTCCTACACTCCTGTGATTCTAGACCCCAACACTGCCTATCCAAAACTCATCCTGTCTGAAGATCTGACCAGTGTGAGATGGGGAGAGATACAGCAGCTTCCTGAAAACCCAGAGAGGATTAAATACGCCATGTCTGTCCTGGGCTCCGAGGGCTTTAACTCAGGGACTCACAGCTGGGATGTTGAGGTTGGAGACAATACTTGCTGGGAACTGGGCGTGTTAGCAGAGTCTGTCCAGAGGAAGGGAATAATAAGGGATGGATTATGGGTAATGGAGTTCTATTTTGGTGAATACACCGCACGCTCCCTACCAGATCCAGACAATGATCTCCCAGTGAGGAAGAAGGTCCAGAGGATCAGAGTGCATCTGGACTGGAACAGAGGAAAGCTGTCATTCTCTGATCCTGATACTAACACACACATACACACCATCACACACACTTTCACTGACAGGCTGTTTCCATACATTAACACTTGGAATACACTCCCACTGAAGATATTACCCGTGAAGGCGTCTGTAACAGAGAAACAGCACAGTTAGAGACGAAGAGGATGGTGGTGATGGTTGGGTAATGTACACAACTAGCCATCCATTTATTAAAGGGGAATATGACTCAATTTAAGGATTCATTTCATGTGCTTCCTAAGATAAAATGAGATGAGATTAAACTTTATTGATGCCTGCGGGGAAATCGGGTCATTGCAGCAGCAAATAGTAATAGGATACAGCAGAGAAAAATGGAATATAAACAAGAATATAGCAAATGAGTGCTGTGTGTCATGTCTTCTTTGTAGTTAATTTCATCATATAAACTCCACCAGATGCTGGACTGAGTCTAATATTTACAACAACATTGCAAGGCGCAGCGGAACAGTTCATTTCCAAAAGATATATATCCATTTGGGAAAATAAATCAGAACCTCATAGATTGTCATTCAACGTCTCCAACATACAGACGATTATGCACTATCAATCATTTTGTCGGAGTAGATGTCACTTTATCTAAAAGGTGGAGATTTTATTTTGGATTCAGACTTCATGTAATGTCGGTGATTTAGGAATTGAAGCTTTCTCTGCTGTTGCACTCATTCTAAGACTCTGGATAAGAAAATGAAATGACTGATTATGTATATTAGCATTGTAATCTTTAACCTACTGTGATTATTTTCAGCTACTTTTGGATACCCTTTCCTCTAAAACCAATAAAGAATGAAGTTAAGAGTGAAATTTGTTCACATTTACTGTCTGTAATTTCAGTAGTGTTTTCAGTGGCATTGGCTGCATTCGGTTCCGTGTAAAATGCTTTCTTCTGAATGTTGTCTTCCCTTGAATCAAGGGGGGAATCCCCAAAATGGCACAATGAAAAATGGCTGACAGTCAAAGTGGAATTCGGTTCCATCGTCTGTTAAATAAGGGAGCATTTATTCTCCCTCGTTCCCTCGTTTTTCCTCCCAGTAATGCCCAGAAAGTTAAACAGTTAAGTTTTATTTTTGATTGGGGCTAGCCATTTAATTAATCGTATGTTGTGCTTTTATTTTTCTCAGTTAAAAATCATAGAATTAGAAAATACAGATTTTTTTTATTTCATTTCATTTGGAATGCCCAGTTGTAGTTCAAAATGAAACTCGAGATGCTGATATAAGATGCAAAAAAATGCTATAAAATAATTGTATTCACTACATTTTTGAGACCAATACTCATGATGAATAATGTTGATCGTAATATTTAGCTAAACATCACTTAAGCCATAATTGTGCAGCCCCATGTTTGATTGAAATGGTCAGAACCAGTCAGAACCAGTCAGTTTGTATCCTGGTTAGGTGATCCTGGTTATAAAGTTGTATAACATTCACGTCTTAGTATTTGGATTTTGGCAGAGTGAGCTTGCCTCTCGCTCTCTTATCGGCTGTGATGTGCATGATAAGAGCGATGTTGAGGTGAGCGGGTTAGTGCAGGGCTTCAGGAAAAATGAGCCTCCCTGCAGGGATTTGGCGCTTTGCCCACATCGACTCTAAACCCGTTAATAGAGTTTGACCTGGATCTAATTGGAGTTGCTGGGAAATGATTAACCCTGCAGATCGGGAAGGAGGACCACTGAGACAAAGATGAGATGGAGGCCGTTTGACTCACTGGCATCTAAGACCTCTCCCTTGATTTGATTTTTCAAATTTTGCATGTTTGAAAGACACCATTAGTCAAACTAGGCAGGAGCATGCAGGGAAAGCCAAACCACCTTCCAGGAGTTTGACCAGACTGGGAAATGACCAGCAGCCACTGGCCAAAGGCTGGTGAATTTGTCTACACTACAGGGTTGTCACGGTTCCTATTCTGATCACTCAGGTCAGGCAAATATCACTTTATTTATTTAGTTTTTGGGGTATTTTACGGGTTGTTAAAAAGTCTGAAAAAGTCCTGAAATAAATGATCTAAAATTCAGTTATTAGAGGTCTTATTGTTTCACCATGTAATGTCAGGTTGCTTAGATGAATCCAGAACAGAGTTAGTAGAACAATCTGCACCCTAACTGCTTTACTAAACACAGTTGGACTTCATGTCCCTTAACAATTAATTACTCAGCTTACTCTTCTACATTGGGAAAATAGGACTTTAGTGTTTGTGTCAATTACAGGCCACCGTAAGCTTTACCAGAGCTGTCAATGTTGTAATGCCTTGGTCGACAAAAGTCATAATACAAAAATATAAACGCAACACTTTTGTGCTGTGTGATAAAACTGCACATTTTAGAGTGGCCTTTTATTGTGACCAGCCTAATCAGCTGTCTAATCAGCATCTTGATATGCCAGACCTGTCAGGTGGATGGATTATCTCGGCAAAGGAGAAGTGCTCACTAACACAGATTTTTTTGTTCAGTGTAGATTACTTTGGTCTTAAATTCAATTCCAGGTAGAATAAAAAAGGTCCTAAAGTCTTAAATTTGGCTTTCTGAACCTTGCAGATACCCTGTTTTATTAACTTTATTAGCTTTTTCTTATGTTGTGACATTTAAGCATGTTGCTGCTGTGACAGTTGAATTTCCTTCTGGGATACATAAAGTACCTTTCTGTCTATCTTTAGCAGTAGTAGCGGTAGACAAAGTTCCCTGGCCTCGGCTTGATGGCGACCGTCTCCAGTGACGATGGTAACGTGTTTCTAACAAAAGACATTACATCATTGCTTCCAGCACATTTTGATTATGGTATGTGCCTTCGAGTTTTGACTAAATTGAGGCATCTCACCAAATCCCAAGCAAGTCGCTATGTTGCTATTGTCGTGCCTTGTCGTCCTCTGTGCGAATGCTGGTTCAGGCTAGCTGACAAGATTTTGACACTTGTCTCTGGTGAATGATGTAAGATTGACTTGTTGTCATGGAAAAGCACATGTCCATGTGGTCCAGATCGGAACTGAAAACATCAGATCTGCAGTGTGAAGTTTCAGAAACTGCCTACATGGCTGTTTTATTTCCAAGAGCAGAGCCTGGTGGTTTTGGATCCATTAGTTTTAGTCATTGGCTCTGCACCAAGCCCCTGGAACTGATATCGATGGTGATCTGCCAGCCTTCCACTTCCCCTCCCTGTCTGTAGCTTCCCTCCTGCCCTCAGAGGGCGAGGTGGGAGCGTTCATTCATCAGGTGGAGCCGAGGGGTTGAGACAGCAGTGTGATCCTCCTCTAAGCTCTGGTCGCTCTTAATCAGAAACAATCCTCTCAGCCAAGACCTTTCATTTCTCCTCTGAACAGAGAGGACGCGTTCTAAAGGAGAGGAGGGACATTTGCTCAAAGGAACAGGGGCACCAGAGGAAGTGGATGCTGCTTTTGCTGTATTTCTTTACAGTGGGATAGGGAGTTGCAGGAGGCCGCCTTAGAGAGGAGAGGAGAGTCTGGACGCCCAGCCTGCTAACTAAGTCATGGCCAGCTTATTGTCTTTGTGGTCTTACTGAAGAGAGTTGGACGTGGGAGGAAGAGGCCAGACGGGACCAATGTCTACAAGAATAACAGTCTTCTCCTATTTCCTGGCCTCTGCCCGATCAAAGGTGATATACCTACGAGTTTGAGGACTAGCGCTTTCTGTCCGCCATAAACCAGCCATGTAGGACGTTTTTAAAACTTCTAGAAAAATTTCAGCATGGTTAAATTAGAAATTGGGAGTCTAGGAGAATTCTACCAGACGTGACTTTGACTTCTGCTTCCGACGCGTCTCTCTAAAAGAAACGAGACATCAATGGGGAGCAGCCATTGAGTTTGTGTGTTTCTGTATGTGTGTGAGTTAGTTAGTTCTCATTGTCCTGCAGAAAATCTTCTATCTCTACAGAGTCAGCTTTTCAGGACTTTAGAGAAAGCTGAGCCCACAGAGTCCCATGCATTTTGCAAAACCTTCTCAGTGGTTTGTTTTGATCCGTATTTTTCTTCACACGTCTGCTGTCAGCTACTG
Organism: Rondeletia loricata; assembly: GCA_900302605.1. Taxonomy (NCBI): domain Eukaryota; kingdom Metazoa; phylum Chordata; class Actinopteri; order Beryciformes; family Rondeletiidae; genus Rondeletia; species Rondeletia loricata. The sequence goes on from OMLI01099915.1 coordinate 9,607, forward strand.
TAGCAGGGCTGAGCAGAGGTAGCAGTAGCAGCATTTCCTGTCTATTGTATTTTATTTATTTATTTATTTATTTGTAGATGTGAGGTTTGGTAGTAACTTTGGTCCAGTAGGTGTTGCTGTTTAAGAATGGCTCTTATGTGGATATTTAGATTGTGATATATGGAAAATTGCGCTGTAATTGCAATTGTAGAATTTAGAGGGTGTGTTGAGCAATAAGGCCAGACGAAAGAAGAGTAATGTCAAAACGCTCCCAAAACAGGTCAGTGACAGTCTTCCTGATGGTAGTTTCCATGTGTCATGACTGGGATGGTTGTTTGTTGTGTGCTTTCAAAAAGGCTTTGAGCAGTATCACACACCTAGCCCATCTGGTTTCCCTGGGCTGTTTGAAATGCATTTTTCTTTTGTCTGCATTTGTGTGTTTGAATATGAATGAGGCCAACTGTTTGACTATGATCTATTTTCACCTCCTTCAGGGCTTTTCTGTTCAGCTCCTTATGGCTGCTGCAGGGCTGGTTAAATAAAACAAGGTTTAAAGTGGGTTGGTCACAGCTTGGCTTTGAAATAAAGTAGTTAGAGTGTAAAACAAGTAACAACTAAAAATACAGTAAAAGTTTGGGGATTTTTATATGAAAATACACTTTGTGGCATGTATTGTGAAATAGCTCTATATAATGACATGGAAAATTACCAAACTAGGTTAAAAAAAAAAGTTATTTTTCATGTCATTATTTTTTTTAAACCTTGTGGGGGTTTTCTTTGCCGGTGCCTTCAGGTACTGAGCTGCAGTTATCCTCCTGTGTTTCCTGCTGTCTTAAAACACTGCCAGGCTGCTGTCAGCTTCCTCCACATTGTTCTTCCCTTCTGGACCTGCAGGCTTTGGTCCCGTTCTAATGCTGCATTCACATCATGTGGGAATAATCATGTGAACAACGACTTGGAAGTGTTCACGTGTTCGTTTCAGCTCATTTGAGGCCGTCAGACGCCACGATTGAAGCTTTCTGTACACTTTGGTTGTTCTTAGTGATATTTATTCTCCGCATTTTCACCCTGAACACACATGATACATTTGAGTTTGTTTTACAGCATACCAAACAATGCAGTGTCAACCACAAATGAAAACTTGAGCAAGTAGTTCTACATAGCGGTGTCTTACTGTGGCATTTTAAGGGTTATGATCACAAACTGATATCAATTCCCTGCACATGACCGCAGATATTAACCTGGCAGGATGACAGGTTACCAAAACTCTGTCCAATAAATGAGCTACTTGTGAGTCATGTGTGTTTACAAGCCCTGCTGGGCTGTAATTGGGCAGTGTGAACCTAAACGAACCAAATGTAAAAATGCAGCAAAGTCTACTTTTCCACTCTGGTTCAGACCAAAGAAAACCAACTGTAGGTTTGATCACACCCTAAGTATGCTGTAGGAGGACTTATTGATATATCTATATATATATATATATATACAACATACACATGGATAAAAACAATCGAGGATAAAACACAATAAAGTCCATGACTTATTTCCATTGTGGTCCTCTACATACACTGTTTGTATACATTTTTCACCTTATAATATAGCAATATATCGATATCGAATCGCCCCATACCAGTATCGAATCTTATTGGTATAGAATTGAATCGTATCGTATCGTGACCCATTGTATCGATATCGAATCGTATCGTGAGATCCTTGCCGATACCCAGCCCTAGTAAATACAGCGCTTCGCCGTGACAATGTAGAACAGAAGAAGAGAAGAAAATGGCTGGCCGCTCGCTGGTGTGGATATTTGCTATTTATGTGCAAACTAGCAGAAATCACGTGATTAGGGGTTGAGTCAATATGGTCCTCATCATTCCAAACCACGGACATTGCAAGAGAGAGGGGTTGAATGGGCTCCTGAGTCCAGTCATATA
>OMLI01099916.1:0-14447 GCA_900302605.1 Rondeletia loricata
TTACTATAGTGATTTAGCGTGTCCTATGGTACTCTATAGTGCGCGATAATGAGGACCCCCCCCCAGGGCCTGACAACCACCACCACAAGTAAATTGTCAACCTATGGGAAACACTGGAGAGACACTGTAGGCTATTATCTTGTTGCTGCTGCAGCATCATGTTTAAGCTGCTCTGTGCCCAGCTCCTTCTGTGACGCATGCGTCTCTCTCTGTCTCACACGCGGGGTCTCACAGCGCTGCAGCAAATGCTATACTGCCCTCGTGCGGGCGGCGGCGCATGAAAACAAGGTAACTTTTTTTTTTTAAGACAAAACGAAGAAACGATTGTCAAATAATAAAATCGATCTTAATAACTGAACGACTATTCGAATTTTGTCTTTGATCGCTGCCTGCCAGCAAGTGAGAACTTCAATTTTTCGAAACATGATGCCACTGCCTCTTTGTTCCCACTTTATCTCCCTCCCTAGAAAATGCCGACAACTACATCCCCATATTCTAGCCGTCTGTCTCATTTTCTGTCTCCCTTGCTCCATCTCTCTGCAAGAAAGTGGCAACCCCAATTTCGCAAAGCACTCCTCTCCATAATGCTCTCTATCTTCTATCCTCTTCCCACTCTATCTCTCTGCGAGGTTTGCTTCAGGTCGGGACCGGCTGGCAGAGGGACTCGTACACAAACAAATCAGGCAGACATAACAACGGTCCGGACACACGCTCATCTGTTGTCCTAATGGCAGCATTCTGTTGGAGGGGTGATTGAATCAGGCTGGGTGCTGATTGCTCGGCACATTGATTAATACTGCCTGCTGTGCGGTCCTCACAGAGTCCTGCTGCTGAATGCCAATGAGACCCGTCCACAGCAACAACATGAACATGCAGCGCACCATGTATATGTGTGTATGTACTATATACACTTACACTTGGGGTTAGACTGATATGGGTTTTTGGAGGCTGATACTGATATTTTGTGCTGATATTCTGTATCTTTAAATTTGTCGGTTTTCATGCCAGAAAATGACAAGAGTTCAGTCTTTTCCTCAGAATGTTATTCTTGATTCTTGTCAGGGTGGAAAAGCCTCTGAAACAAAATTTAGACCATCATGTGACACAAACTCATACATATTAAATTCTCCTTAAGGCAGAACGAGGCAGGGTAAAATACGTCTCACTGCAGGTTTTACAGATTGCCACCCCTTAAGCTTGTTAGAATTGAGGTTAGACTGCTACATAGACTTGGACTAGCTGTGGTCAGGGAGGAGCCTCCATCATATCAGTGGCAAACCGATATATCACTCTAAGCCCACTATTTTCTTAACAGCCTTGCCTATGATCACTGGTAAAGACCATATACAGAATATTGAGACAGTGACCAAGTGATGCTAGGTAGACTCAACCTAGCCTGTGGTACCCAGTCTCTCCAAACTCTTTTCCAAACTCTGCACAGAGAGTGCAGTAAGTGCTGTAAAATCTAAGGGGGGAAAAAAGTCAAATAGCCAACTATAATAATCCATTAAGGCCTACTCAACAGAACAAAAATAACATGAGACTATGTAACACTAATATCACACCAAGACAAATAAAATAAAAAGACTAGACCCAATGAACAGAACCAAAAGGTTGCATGCTAAAATGTATTAAACTACCACATTATTGCTAGGGTTAGACAGTGTATAATGTTTGCCAATGTACCGATATTGACCCTTTATTTAGATATCAGCCAGTCAGTGTTGTCCACCTCTGATATGATGGAGATTCCTCCCTTTTTGTAATGCTTTTATGCTGTAAAACCTACAATGAAGCCTGCCTCCCCCTGCCTCAGTGCCGGTTTCTGGCATAGGCGACACAGGCAATTACCTAGGGTGGCAAATGCTTGGGGGGCGCGTGTGCCCGTGCCCACACACAGACACACACACGCTCAAAATTTTGCGCTCGTGTTGGGGATGTGCACGGGCCGGCGCAGGCGCCCCTTCACCCACTGTGCTGCTCTGCTCTCCCTCCTCTTCTTCTGCTTTCTCCTCATCACCAAGGAGCCCAGATGAGCTGTCTGTCAAAGAGCAGCTCTCCTCCTCAAACTCTCACTACAGGTCAGTGAAACCACATCTAACAAACCCAATGCAACCGCACTCTCAAAACAGAAGCCCCAGCAGCAGCTGATATACAGCTGCCAAGCTTCCAACCCCCATTAGCTACAGAGCTTCTTACAAAGTTGTCAGCAGCAAAACAGCATCAGTGTTCTTTTTCCCCCCCACCTTGATTGACTATGAAATAGATTGAGAAGAGCAGCAGCATCCTTTCACTGTGATAACTGTATCCATCCAAGACTAGACTGCAGCAAGAACATATGTTCCCTTCATCACATGATAGTATGGTTTGTGTATAATGACTTCATGTAATAACTTAAAGACAGAAGCAACCATGTTAGCAGAAAAAAACATCCATTGTCTTTTTATATTACGGTTCACTTTTTAAATATTTTGGAGCCTCTGACCCCGTGGATGAAGAGCCATCTGATGCCACTACCTCCTCTACTGTCCAAGTTTCCTCAGGTGTGTGTGTGTGTGTGTGTGTGTGTGCAACATTACAGCATAGTACTGGAAGTAGGCAGGCCTATAAAATGATTGTACGTGTACAACAGTATGGTTCATGTTGTTGTATCAGTGTGCTACATATAAAAACGTAATTATATTTGCCACATTTAATTCCAGGAAATCATCTCGCCTAGGGCGCCAAAAGGGCCAGAACCGCCACTGCCCTGCCTTATGGAGCTGCCAACCCACCTAAAGGAATTTAATTAGTTTAAGTTTCAATGGAGAGTTTTAGTGCCACACAATAGTCTAAATGCTGTTCCAGAGGCTTCTCCACCCTGACAAAATATCGGCTATCGATAGAGTATTGGCTATTGGCAGCTTCAATTCAAACGTATCACTATCGGCCTTCAAAAACTCATACTGGTCTAACCCTACTGTACATGTCACAACAGTCCAACACTCCTTTTGAGACAATGCAGCACATCGTTTTGAGTCAGCATTATCGGAGGTTGAGGATTGTTCAAAACAGCTTCATTTCTGTGGACGGAGCCAGTAGGGGGGATTCCCCAGCTCCCATCCTCAGCTTGCCCTCCTCTCTCCAACTCTCTCACTCCCTTTCCTCCCTCCTTCCTCTCTCAGCCTGGCGTCGTGCCGCCGCGAGCGAGGGAATGGGAACGGAGGGGAAAGAAAACACACTGGAACAACACCACCGCTCTCCCTCGCGCTTCCTGTTTGCCCCCCGTGTCATTTCCTGCTCAAAGTGTGCAGCTTTTTCACCAATCCGACTTCAGCCAGAGTTCCAGTGTTCTTCACGGCTATTTACACGCCGTGCTCCAAAACTTTCCAACGACACCTTTCCTTGTTTACTTGCCTCATTTCCTCTAACCTCACTTAAACATCGCTTTCACAGGAGTGCTGAATTTAATGCCCAGTTCAAATGGGCCAACAGCTACCCTCTCATCCAGCGCAAGGCTGCCTCTCTATAGTCCCATATGACTAGAGTTGGAAAAATATGGGTTTTTGAAGGCCAATACCAATATTTAGTGTCGGTATTTAATATCTTAAATTTGACAATTTTCATGCTAGAAAAAGTCCAAAAAATGTAGTATTCAGTCTTTCACTCAATGTTTTTCTTGTCAGGGTGGAACAGCCTCTGAAACAGCATTTAGACCATGGGACACTGAAACCCGAGACAATAATAATCATATTGATTATAAAAACATGCTCATGCATAGTGGAATCCATTCAAAATGTCACATTATACTACATTCAGGCTAAGGGCTTCCCATAGACAACCAGTGTAGTATTGATTAATTCTACAACAAATATGTAATCAAACAAGCTGCCTCATATCCATCATATCAGAGGTGGATGATGTTTCAGGGTGTGATCACACCTACAGTTTGTTTTCTTTGGTCTGAACCATAGTGTAAAGGTTTACTTTGTTGCCTTTTTGTATTTTGTTCCTTTAGGTTCACACTGCCCTATTACAAGTGAACCAGGGTTCAAATCACAAGTCACATGGACTCACAAGTAGCTCGGACCTCCTTGCTTGTGCTCTTTGCTGTAACTGACCTTCTCTGGTCTTCAAACCAGTTAAGACCACATGAAGAAACAGCTGAATATGAGCATCACTCCAGACTGTAGTTGTTATGCTAGGCTTTCCAAGCATGAGGAACTGCTGTCAGCATCCGTCTCCTTATACCCATAAACGCTTGTGTTTTGAGGTTGTTTCCTGTAGTTGGTTTGGATTACATTCGCACTCCTAACCAACCGCACCACAGTTCTCTTGGAAGAGGACTCAGATGCATTTTCAGGCATCTCAGTGCGGATATTTGGTGCCACCAGAGTTCAAATGGCTTCACTCCCACCTGGCCAAACAAACCGAACTGAAGGAGTTAACACTCCAAAGTTCAAATAAACTGCCTCAAACACGCTTGTTGTGAACGCTGCTTTAATGAAAGGCCAGTATCAGCCCGATATATCAGCAAACCAATATATTGGTCTAACCCTAATTGTGATTCCATGGCCTCCCGCCAAGCTAACCTCTCCCAAGCCAGCATGACCCAACCTTCCAGGAATTCAGAAAGTGCATGGCCATGTTTACCATGGAGGTGAGAGATTCAGAGAGCCCGAGAGAGAAATAGCTTCTATAGAGAGAGCATGGCAAACAGAGGTGTGTGTGTGTGTGTGTCTGGGGTCTTGTTTACAAGGCGACAGTAAAATCAACAGCTGGTAAAGCAGCAGAGGGCTGGGATGCAGCAGAAGAAGGAGAAAGGGAGAGGGGGTGCATGATGTACAGAGGCTGGGGATGGGCAGACAGCAGAAGATCTATGACAATACAGCCCCAATGACAGCTCTCTCTCTCTCTCTCTCTCTCTCTCTCACACAGGTCCATTCATACATCACATGGTCGATCGGGTGTATCCCGCTTGACATTGGTCGATAGGGTGTGTGTCGTTTATCATTGGTTGACGGGTGGTGAGCTGTTTGTCACTGACCGTAGGGATCTGGACGGGGTGTGTGTGGTTTCTCCGTGGTCACTGGGTAACTGAATGCTGATTGGTCATGGCGGTGTGGGGAATCTTTTACTAGGTGGAGAGGTGGGTCAGTGCCAGGATAATTTAGCCCTCCTTGCTGGCATGTCATCTTCACACAGAATTTTTATTTTCGGCTTTATGCTTTATCTACAAATTCTCTGTGTAAAGACGGCTCAAAAAAGAACAACAAATGACCATAAAATTACTCCAAACAGCATAATCCAAGTGTTCTGAAGCTAAACGATCGCACTGTGAGTCCAAAAGTCCAATATTGACCTCATTATCTCCTAGATTTCCCCCACTTGGTCAACATCGCCACACAGTCACAACTGTAGCAAGCCGATGCTACCTTCAATTGCTGTCGGAAATATTGTAATTACGGGTAGTACACGCTTGAACGACCAAATAAAGTGGTAAATACAAATGGGAAAGTCACATTTTACATGATAACCAAGATGCCGAGATGTGACATTCTCACTCTTTGTTGAACATTTAGGTGTCACACATATACAACAACTTTTAGCCAATAAACTTCATCAGTTACAAAATGGATGTGAATATCCTCTTCTTCATTCTGCCGTGACAGCACAAAGTAGCCGAGCTCTGTACCACTCGGTTTCTAAAATAGTCAGCAAAAACAGCTGTCTGTTTTGTTATTTCTCACTAAAAAGTTGTAATTACGACTGTCAACCTCGGAAGTACGAGCTTACGAGGAGCGCCTGAAGGCAGCAGGACTCTTCCACCAGATCACTGACAGCGGAAAGGCCCGCAAGAAATAAAGTTTCCTTTCTGTTGGCTCGACTGTTAATAAAATGCATTTGTTGGATCATTGCATTTGTTTATTGCTATTTAAATGTATTCTAGCCTATTTAAAACACGTGTCCGGTAAATAATAATAATAATAATGGCTTGGATTTATATAGCGCCTTTCATGACACTCAAAGCGCTTTACAGAAACCATTACTCATTCATGCACATTCACACTGGTGGTGGTAAGCTACATTAGTAGCCACAGCTGCCCTGTGGCAGACTGACGGAAGCGTGGCTGCTAATGTGCGCCAAACGGCCCCTCCGTCCACCACCAAGATAATTCATACGCATTCACACGAGGCAAGGTGGGTAAGGGGTTAAGTGTCTTGCCCAAGCAGCACCGATTCCCTTAAAATCCTTAATCGTTGCTCTCTTCACAGTACATGATCCCATCTGTCTGAAGTCCAAACATTAAGTATTGATAGGCTAAACTTTCAGAGCGGGGGGGAAACAGATGAATACAGCAGCTCAGCTCAGCTCAGCTCACCATAGCAACTAAATACAGGGAGGCCATGAAAGGCTCATAACGGGGCAACGTCATAACTTGTGTGTGTGTGTGTGTGTGTGTGTGTATAACATTTTCATGGTGCAATTATCTTGCTCAAAACTGCTATTGGTGCTGCAACACAGTAGAATCACGTCAGTGCATTTTAATAACCTATATTTAATTCTGTTAAATATAGTAGTCAATGCTCTACTTTCATCGTGACACATTTGTACATTGAACACTATACTGGTGCATAGAGCAGCTTTTGTTCTATTTAAATCTTTGTTTTTGAACTTATACATGAAATACTGCACACTAATGTCGTCCTCAGTTGGTGCTCGGTTGGTGCTCAGTTGGTATTATCACGGTACTCATGATAATAGAAATTGGTAGTGGTGTCATCACCAGAGAGAATGAGAGTGACAGAGTGCCGATAGCTGATATTTTGTGCCAATGTTTAATATTTTTACATTTGATGATCAGTGCACAATAAATATGTAATCAATCAAACTGCATCCTATTCATCATATCAGAGGTGGACGACACTGACTGGACCAGATCTGATTTGTAACAGAAGGCCAATATCGGCCCCAGATATTGGTAAACTGATATACTAGTCCGACCCTATTTGACGGTGACGGTATGTGAAAGTGAGGCTGTGCTCAGGTATGCGATCTACCAGGGCGTGTGTGTCTCAATATCATGATATTACTCACTAAATCTGTGTGTGTATCCTCTCTCTGGTGGCTTTCGTATGTGTACAGGCTGATGCCCTGAGGATAAGGTCTGTGGATCCATTTCCTCCTGCTGCCCTGTTTACTGGGAGATGTAATCCCATTCCAGCTAGGCTTCCTTCCTGTAACCCCCCCCCTCTCTCCCCCAACACACACACACACACACACACACACACACACACACACACACACACACACACACACACACAGCCGTCTTGTCACCACAAATATGAAGTCCCAGCATCCTTCACCACTGCAGGAAAGGACAGCAAATAGAGAGAGGGAGGGTGGAACAACTGCATTCCACCAGACAACTGGCATCACATCACACATTTCTCTCTCACACACACACAGCAACAAACCTTCAATCGGCATGGAACACACACTGGCAAGAAATGAAATGGGAAAAAAGGGAGGTGGAACACGGTGGAGAGAGAGAGAGAAAGCAGAGGGTCAATAGAGAGGAAGGAAGACAGATCATTGAAAACAGAAGGGAGGTCAGAGAGAGATAAAGGGGGGATTGAGACAGAATCTCACTTCTTACTGTACTGAATTAAGAGTGACTTGCTTTGACACAACAAGTGAAATATTCAGAGTTCAACAATCTCCCCAGTTCTCAAAAAGTTCCCTATTAATGTGGCGATGTGCGATTTTGGCTGCAAAATGTGTTGATTGTCGTTACACAGTAAAGCTGTATGTAAAGATACACCCGTCTTCTCAGCCTAAATCACAAAGTGGGGCTGCAACACAGAAGAGCGTCCCATCCCCACTAACTATGACGCTATACATTCACCTCGTTTACCCAAATATAATTCTGCTGTCGGGTATGGACACTTAAAACTTAAGAGTGAGATCCAACGTGTCTCCTAAACAGCAGTGAGCAGCGCTCCAGAGAAAGCTGCACTCACCAACGTTAGATCTTTTGTCTCTCGTCTCTTTGGTATAAAGCATCACAGACCGGCCGGGTTGGTAAACATGAGCGTGCAGTGTGCAGTTCACTGACGTCACCTGGGTATTGAAGTCCACATTTTTCAAACAGTTACCTCTTGCTGCCATTTGGAGGCAGCTGCCTAGCGTAAGGGGAATGGGAAGCAATACTGACTGAAGAATAACACTGTTGATAGCAAACCGGTTCTTATTTGATTGTTACTGTTCTACAGAGATTGTTATTCATTTTGTCTGCTTCTGCTCTGGCAATGTATGGAATCTCTGTGTCAAGCCAATGAAGCAGCCACTGAAACGAACTGAATTGTGAGAGAGAAAGACAGAGAAGTAGTAGCAACAGTCACACTTTGAGGAGCATTTTGGGACTGCACATCATAGATTTAATAACCCGTTTGTTACTGCAGTGAAAATACAGTGTTCATAATGTCTCTTGAACTAATGCAACACACTAGAGATGAGCCCTGCCTCATTTCCTTTCTGTGGGAAACCTTAGACGTGGATCGGGCAGAGTAGCAGTAGCACACATTAATTAAAACAGCATGTACCTGCTGTACAATCTGGGCTAATATTAATCCTGTGGGTATTGCATCTTAAAATTCCATGTTCAAGTTCACAGCATGCTCAGGGTGACAAGACCTTGAAGTAGGGGAAGTGTGGCAGGCTAATAAACGTGTTCAACCTGTATAAAAAAAAAAAGGCTCCATCCCTCAGGTGCTTTCCGAACAAACAAATACCAATCTTTCTAGTAATTAGCCTTGAGTCAGTTGGTGGCCTGCATTCTCTCTGTGGTAAACAGATAAGTTCTAACTACCTGGAGACTGTGTCAAGACGCGTCATCACTTCAGGGCTAAAGACGCGAGCGTGTAGAAAAACAGGAGGCCGCTGAACAAATGCTGCCTTAGAGTACTGTCGGAAATATTGTAATTACAGGATGAGTACACATGAGCGATGCAAAAAAGTGGTAAACAGGATTGAGAAAATCTGAGTCTTCCATGACACCCAAGTTGCCGAGATGTGATGTTTAGCAGGCGGAGAGCATGGAAGCCGTGTCAACAACTGTGCTGCTTGAGTTCTAATATAAAACAACCGCCATAAAAACGTTTTCTTTTGTTAAAGGGTCAATTTTGTAGTACTTGAATGCGCGTCAAGTTGTATTTATGACTTCCAAACTCTGAAGTAGGAGCTTACGAGGAGCACTTGAAGGCAGCAAAAGCCCTGAACTAATGGCTAGTTTTTAGCCAAAAGCCGTCTGGAGCCGCCATGTGCTGGGTGATTAATTACATGCACTGCAGGCAGACAGGCTGCATTAGCTGTCATCTATCCTGTGTGGTGGTGAGCGTCATAGTGCTGTGGTGGTAGCCTAGAGGTTGTGACTGGAAGGTTACCAGTTCGGATCCTCGGACTGGCTGGGAAAATGCAGTTGGGGAAGGTGAATAAGTAACGCTCTCCCCTCCCTCAACAACTACTGTCAAAGTGCCCTTGAGCAAGGCACCGAACCATCAACTACTCCAGTGGCGCTGCTTAGTCGCCAACAGTAGAAGACTGTGGTTGTACTGGTCAGCTCCCAGGTGTGAATGCGTGTAACTGTGAATGTGAAGCAGAGTGTTGCTGGAAAAGAACATGCATGCTCAGTCGACTTACCCTGAATAAATAAAGGTTAAAAAAAGTAACTAACGGCCTCGCTTTGTGCTCTGTGGCTAAGCTAAACGCTAGCTCTCTACCTAGCCAGTGCCCAGCAGATGGAGGCCAGATGAGGCTTTGAAGAGAAGATAATTATCCTGCACCACGCCTAGCCACTGTGTGCCCAGCACGCTACCCAATGACATCAGTCATCCTCTGACGGGGAGGGAGAGGTGTGTGTGTGTGTGTGTAAATGAGGGACAGGCAGGTGAAAAGATTTAAGTCAACTGCCCACGCTTGCACACCCGTGCTGCCCTCAAGTGCTCCTCATAAGCTCCTACTTGCAAGTTCAGAAGTTGTAAATACAACTTGCGGCACATTCAAGTGCTTTTGATGGTAAATAATAACAAAATGGACCCTGTGACGAAGGTAGGTTTTGGATGGCTATTGTTATATTTTAGAAATCAATTGGCAATGAAGAGGAGAAAATGCACATCTGGCATGTCATTTATGTTTTAAGTAATTTATTAGCCACAAGTAGTTGGATATTTGTGACGACCAAAAGTTAAACAAAAAGTGAAAATAGACACACAGAATGATAGTAATTATCAAAGTGTAACACATAATAAATGCTGCTTGTTGACGAGGCTTCCATGCTCTCCGCCCCGTTAATGTTAACATCTCAGCAACTTGGGTATAATGGAATAGAAAATTTGAACTTTCCCCAATCACATTTACCACTTTGTTTGGCCGTTCTTGTGTGCTCAACTCTTAATTTTTATACTTTCGACAGCACTTGAAGGCAGCATCACAGAAAGAAACAGAGTAGGCGCTCACTATTGCCAGTAATGTTAAGAAGCCCGCTTTCTGTCACCTCCGACTCAGTCCATCATCACTTATTTGAGTTTTAATGAAATGTATAACATGTGTTACTGCTGTTGACATATCTCCGTTTCTGTTATCGAAAACTGTGTGACCACAAAAAAAAGACTTGATTTAGGGTCACAAAATGTAAACAGGCTGGGAATTGTGTGTGTCGTCAAAAAGACAACGCAATCGCTGACAAGCTAACGTTAGCACCCGGTAACACTCTGAGTATTCGTCTCGCTTTGTGCAGCCAGTTTTGAAAATACCAAAAACTTTATGCATTACAAATACAAAGAACAAATGAATATACCCAAAATAAAAGTATGCTTACTTCACTACTGTATATGCAACCAGCTTTTGTTAGCTGTTGTTAGCCAGTTAGCATTTTAGTGGTTTAACACGTGGATTTGAATGGTTTTGCATTTGTTTCTCAAAAATAGCAACACATTATGAGACAGGACAAGATAAAGATGTCGTATTTATTGTTGGCAGGGGTGTAGTGGAGGGTAAACCAATCTAACCTCAGTTAATACACTTCATTATTTACAGAATAGAGTTGAACTGATTTAGGGCTAGCATAAATATTTGTGGCGTAAATTCATAGTACACTGCATATAGAAGTATTTGTAGTATGAAACTGAGTACCTGAGTAGCATCAAACTAATGCAAGTTATATGAAGAGTGGGTCTTTAAAAAAAGCATAGATAATGCTTTTCTGAAAATGTACTTGATGGTTTGCCTGAAGGTCAAAGTTCACCAACCTTTTCACTGAACTCTACAGGAAAAGTGATGGCAGTATCAGTAGGAAGAGACAGAAAATGTTAACTTTAACATTTGCATTAATGGGGGAATCTCCTTATATGGCGTCTGCCTTCCCTTGATTTCCAGTCACGTACTTCCCCCTCCATTTCTTTCTATAGGTGAAACACTTAACTACTGGTGTTGACAGAAACTCAAAGTCCGTGCCTGGCCTTGCTTTGTGGAGCCATTATCCTTCTTTAACTAACAGCACTGTTTATACAACGCCACTAAAATGTTACACAGCCTGCACGTCTCTTACTTATCGGTCATCCATCTCTACTCCTTTCATTGTTATCGCCCTGCTCTGTATCTGCGACATGTCTGTTTGGTTTACACAACAATGCTGGTCGATGGGGAAAGGGTGGGCGTTCATTTAGCTACAGACAGAGCCGCAGCATATTATTACCAGATTTAATAACTACTGTATGCCACTGCTATTTGGACAAACACCTTCTACCGTTCACAGATATTATTTGACATGAAGCATCCCTCATTTTGCCTGGGACCCTCTTAGAACCCCCTCAAGGACCCCTGAGGGTCTCCGGACCCCACTTTGAGAACCCCTGGGATACAGCACCTTGCAGAGAGGCTGGATTACGAGAACAGAGTCAAGTAAATTTATGGTAATGTGAAGACAAGCCTTGCATCCCTCCTTTATCCCTCTCTCTCCCACTCTTTTCCCTCTCTTTTTCCAGTAAAATCAGACCATCCGGAATGAGTCATCCATCCTCGTTAAGAGACTCGTTAGAGGGAGCTAACCCCACCCAATCCCCCGCCCAGCCCCGGGCCAGCAGGGCGGGTGTGTGTGTGTGTGTGTGTGTGTGCGTTGGGGGGGTAATTAAGGTAATTAGCTCAGGATATCAACATCGTCAACCAGTCTCCAGGCGAGAGAGTGAGTCTATCAGAGGTTGACATAAATAATGAAAGACATAAAAGCCTTTCTCCCAGAGCGCCGGTTGCTTACAAAGCACATTCAGGTGACATTAAGACAACAATAACGCGACCAAGTTTGTTCATCAGTGTGTATTCTATTTCCAGGCCATTCCGTTCCTTTGTAGTTGTCAAGGGGGAGTTTAGGCTGGCAGAGAAAGTATCATCTTAAAAAAAAAAAAAAGTAACTTATTTTGATCGACTTGCAATTATGCAATGTCTTCTATCCTAATATTTTTAATATTATTTAGTTTTTACTCTATTATTATCCTTGTACTTGTTTTAATTCATTTATATTATAATATATGAAATTATGTTTTGACTGTTAGCATTTTTTAACCAAAGTTTTAAAGTGCTATACAAATAAAGTTGATCATAAATAGAATAATTAATAAAAATGATATTATGTTATATGGTTATATTCTTCTATTATTATTATTATTATTAGTAGTAGTAGTATTACTATACCCACCCATACCTACCCCCTATTTATTGATTTTAAAGCACCAGGGCCTTTGGGTGACACTGTTATCAGAAAAACAAAAAGGGACACACGGTGACAGACAGGATTAAAATGTTCAAAACATGTAGTACAGCTTTCACACACACACATTTCTCTTTCCAGCCCTTATAAGTGGTGCTGCTGAAAGGGAGAGCAGTGTTTAGGACCACTGAGCTGCTGGAGGGCTTTTCCTGCTGTTACACCTCTCAGGTCATCAATCACACTTTCATCCATTTTCATCACTCACAATCAATCAGATCAACCACACACACACACACACACACACACACACACACCTGTTTGTGTATGGGTGATAAAGTGTGCAAAGAAAAGGCAGTAATCGTGTTAAATCTCTCAACACTCCCCTTCAGCAGCTGCTGCTTAATCCAATCGTCTTCCAGTAAACACCTCACATGCACTGGGTTGCCCCGGAAACCCAGTCCCAGCCCCCTGGTATACAGACCTACAGCTCTGTACAGAGAAATACTGTAGAAGCAAAAGGCGCACAGCGAGTCAACATCGCTGTCAGGAGGAAATGCTGGCTCCCTTTTAATTCAGTGCATTCATTCCTTATCTTCATAATAAGTGAGCTAAATGGCTACGGAAACAAGAAATGCCTGAGAAATTATAGCTGCAAAATGTGGATAAGGACTGATATCGCAGAACAAATAAATCTGGAGAGGGTGAAAAGACCTTTCTTTCTTTTTGATGAGAACTATTTCACACATGCTCAGCACGACACGGGACACACCCCCGGGGTGAAAATGATCTGGTGCATTGTGTGAACGTTTCACACATGTAAAGACACAAGAGACATCAACAGAATATACTGCAGACTAGCCTCGTTGGATGACTCATACACGCATATGGAGCTGGCATGTGGGGCCATGACATATAGTAGAGATAAAGACGGGGAGATAGCGGCGCACACACACACACACACACATACAGAGCTGATGGAGTGCATATCCCGCTACATTTGCCCTCCCATCATGCTTTGCGGTGTGATTGATGAGTGATTGCTGTGGTGAGGGTTGCAGCACTCGCTCCCCTGCGCCATATGTTCCTGCCATAGGCAGGGGGAGAATGGGGGCTGAAGGGGCAAAAGAAGGCAGATTGGGCATGTTCCCATTGGTCCACACTTAAAGCTGCACTAGGCAATATTTTTATGAAAAATTCACCTGTCTTATCAGTCTAAATCACAAATGGTGGCTGTAACAGAGAATATGTAATTGAGATGCTTTAGATTCACCCCATTTGCCCAAATTAATTTCAGGTGGCAGGTATGGTCACTGGGTGGAACTCTTCTCCACACAGGAAGTGACAAATCAAAACTTAAGAGTGAACTACAAACTCCTAAACAGCAGTGAGCGGGCGCTCTGTCCAGAGACGGCTGAACCTCTTCACCACCTCCACTCCAACCAGACATGAGAAGACATTTAGTTTACCGACACCACCTTAAACAGTTATCTCTCGCTGCCACTTGGGGCCGCCAGAGTGCGAAGTTGCCTAGTGCAGCTTTAATATAAAATACTTAACACCAATCACCAATGTTGACTTACGCTGTGTGTTTTATGTGTATGCAGGTACAGTATGTAGCCAGAGGTGGTAGCCTGAATAAAGGTTAGGAAATATGTATGTACAGTATGTGTGTGTGTGTGTATCTGCTCAGGTACTTACTCATGG
>OMLI01099919.1:0-12811 GCA_900302605.1 Rondeletia loricata
TGTATTTATGAACTGCATCTGAAATGCACTTCAAAATAAATTAAGACAGAACCCAGTTGTTCTAAAGCGTGTATAACTTTATGTCCGTTGTTATTTTCTGTTCACCACACAATGCCGCTGAAATATAAAATAGTTTAAACAATGCAGTTTTAACACCATACACAAAACACACATACACACATACCACATATACCGCAACAGGAAACAGTTTTAAAGCCAAACCTTAGCTATGACATTCAGGTCTTGAATCCTTTTGGGTGTAGATGTAGACTAACTGGTCACTGATTTAACTTTAGTAGACTCATCATATCCAATCTGACACAGAGCCATGTCTGCCTGCTCTGTCCGCTGCTCACATTTCACCCAAATGACACTCCATTACAGCGTCATCGTCAGAATCAAACAAAAGGACCCTCTCTCAGTCCGATACACACACGAAATACATTTAACAAAGGCAAAAGAAAAAGCAATTATTTTGCCATTTCTGGAAAAATCACATTAAGTGCTTCACGAAGGGGGAATTCGCCTTTTTATAAGATTTCAACAGCATTTTATCCTCACACTATCATCATAATATAAATCTGTGAATAGGCTACACATTTTTCTATCATTCACAAAAGTACAAAGACGTGGGAGTTGAGAGACTTGTGTACATCTGCTACGACTGGCAAATAAGAGAGGCGAGTACATTAGGGCCATTATTGAGAATAGGTTTTTATCAATGACACAGAGCTCCAACATCTAATAGAGATAGGATGCGAGCGATCGCCGGCTTCTTTTTCGTGTTCCTGCGCTCAAGAGGCCCTTTAGAACTCATTACAATGGCTGAAGCATTTTGAATGTCCTTGGGTACTGAGGCGGGGATTGTTACTCCTTAACAAGGATGTGTAAGGGTGTTTGTATTCTTGTATACCATATAGTATATGGAAGAAAAACACAGAGGGAGAGAGAAAAATATAGATTTCTGTACCATTGGATACTATATTAAAATTACACTCATTCACGTACGCACACACACACGCACACACATGCATGCACACTCAAAGTATGAGGTCAGTGGTCTGTCTTTCCTATTGTGCAGGCTCAGTGTCATGTCAGGCTAACAGATGGACATTGACCCTCCCCTTTCTCTCCGATGGACTCCTGAAATCAAGATGGATCTCGGCTTCCTCATATTTGCACTCTGTGAAAATGCCCTGGGCATTCATCAAAATGACACACAAAGAAGCAACGGTTTGTGTATTTCCGATGTGGTCGAACAAAATGACTGGAGAGTGCATCAGTACTCTAGCTCACTAACTTCAGTGGCTTAGCCATGCATACTCGTGCCTTATTATGAGGGGGATTGGGTAACTCATTGATTTGTGCTTCAATCAAGATAATATGCACATAACAACGTGTGTTCTGAGAATTACAGCTAAAATAGCATTTAAATACTCTCACTGAAGGCGGATCCTGCTGGTATTCATTCACCTTCGGGGTAAATCGCTCAGCTTAATCAGATAAGACCATTCATCATATCAGAGCTTTTGTTAAACCTGTTACGCTTCATCTTTTTATGATTAAGAGGTGTTTTAACAGATTTTGTCTCCTCCAGGACCCAGGTGGCAAGGGGTGCTGCTACAAACACAGATATTGCTTCTCTGCGTGTGCTAAAGCTTGTGTGAGGGTGCCTAACATTGTGCGAATCGTTGAGTGCATTACAGCTGGGGCGAGCAAAAGAGAACAAAACCCAGCCGGTTCCGAATGAGTCCTTTTATCAGGCGATCGGCGCCCGGTGGGAAACCTTGAGAGCCCAAACTGTGTTTTAAGTGAGACTACAACTGCTGGGGCCATTATCCTTTCACTCTTAAACCTTTCTCTCCCTCTCTGTATGTGTGTGTGTGTGTGTGTGTGTGTGTGTGTACATACATGTGTGTCCGTGCCTATGTGTGTGTGTGTGTGTCCTTCCCCAGCCTTGAAAGCCCTCAGAGCCTCGGGGAGCTGTGAAAAATCAATACTCTTCAGCAGCTCTGCCTCTTTATTCATTTAATAACTCACTACCATTGCATTACTGTTCCACTGATCTCCCATCACAGGGCCCAGATTGACACCTTTGTGCTCTTTTACCACACTGGAGTTTGATGTAATCAGTTAAACCTCCACCTCACGCCTGACACATGCATCAAATGGACCTCGAGTATGAACATGGGTGCATCAACAACACCACAATATGAAAAAGAGGAGTCAAAGTGTACAGCCAATGTGTGAGGGAGGAATCTGCGTGTGTGTCTGGCATCTAGCGTCTGCTTGGTTGTAGGACAGTAAGCTGCTCTGTAATCCTGGAAGTGGGTGTCAAACAGGAGTAACACCACAAATGACAGGAGATATCTGGGAAAGCAGGGTTGGAAATAGGGGGACCACCCACTGTCCATATGTTGAATGACAGACGCCTTGTGTCTATGGAATTACAGAAATTAGAAGTTTAAATAGAGAAGGTAAAAAATAATGACCAGGTGAGGTGTTTTATTTGCGCTCTCCATTAGAGAGTCATGTTGGAAATGTTAAAAACCGCAGTATGTGACAGAGTTAGGCTGTGTGTGTGTTTGCATATACATGTGTGTGTGTGTGTGTGTGTGTGTGTGTGTGTGTGTGTGTGTGTGTGTGTGTATTCTGGTTGTGATGGTAGTGGTGGGGGTTGCCTCCCTGTGTGGGACTCAGAGCAGAGAGCAGGTGGGCTCGGGATGGAGCAGAGAATCTGTATTGATTGTTTTTGTGCCTCAGAGCTGTTTAGCCGTTGTCAAAGCTGCCTCTACCAGCTGAGAGGCAAATTGCAGCATTTACACCGGGAGGATGTTTTTTTTGGGTGTTGTTTTTTTTTACAATGGGAGATGTATCTACAATAGGGGCTGATGTCGAGAGGATTTTCACTCTGCTCTATTCAGTCTTAGTCAAACAAAATGCCACGATTGGAGAGACGCAGAGAAAGTCAAACTAGTGCAAAAGTTGTCTTTTTCTCACCAAAACTCAGACACACTGCGCAAATGTGGAGTCATGCACACAAACATATATTTTACATTTTGAGCCTTTAGGTGATTCTCGAATCCAGAGCTACTTACAATGAGTATTCAGGTATGGGTTAAGTGTCATGCTCAAAGACGTGTTGGTTGTTGCAGGGATCAAATCTGTGACATTTTGGTTATGGGATGGTCTCTCTAACCACTAGGCCACCATGTCACTCACTGTGCAACAACACACTGCACACTGGCATGTGCACACAGTGTTAACATTTATTTTTAACACAATGACACTGACCTTGCAATTCTACTCATTGCAAGTCGTTCTGGATGAGTACATCAACTATATGCTAACCTAAAATGTAAATGTAGACATAACATATCAGTGGATGCAGTTTGGGGTGATGCACAACTTGTTTTACTTTTCAACAATTTGTTTCTAATGACAACCCTTTGACACATGCAGTCTTGAACAGTACCACGAGAAGTATACAGGCCCATACTGCATGCACTGAATTTTGATGTATTGTAAAATATGACACATCCTTTTTAAGGGTGCACACATACTCTGCTTCAGCAGCAATAGTATGTTAGCAGTGTTGTATGTTGACATATCAGAAGAAAGGCATCTGCACACTGTCAAATAAAGCAGAATCAAACATGTCAAAAAATCTTTCGATGCTAAAAAAACAAGTACAATGTAAAAACATAGCGCTACAACAAAAAAGTGTTACAACAAAGATGCTTTGGTGTACACAATTACCCATATATTCAGTGTATGCTGACAAATATAAAGACTGTAAGAAAACCATTAATTCAAAAATGTTTTAACTCCAAAACCTTTTGAATGTTGTGTTTTTTACTGATAGGTCGAGCTATCAGTGCAGAGGGCTAAGTGTATGATTTTATGATGGTGCTCAAACAGAATATGCACACTACAGTATGTTTGCTCATCCAATAACTAGAAGGGAAAGTTAATGAGCGTGAAAGGAGCTGCTGTTTGCCAAAGAGACAGCTGAAACACATGACTGATTGACAATCTAGGGCGCCACAGCGCCATGTCAATCAATAGTATGATAGCATAAATCTGCAGTATGCTAATCTGGTATGTGACTGGTGCATGGTGGGAGAAGTGTAGAGGTTGGAGAATGAGGCTTGTGACCAGAAGGTCGCTGGTTCAAATCCAAAATAATGGCTGGTTAAAAATGGGTGGCAAAGGTGAGTGAGCTTTTCCTGGATGAATAAAGTAAAAAAAAAAAAAAGGTTTTATTGACTGACTACAATTTGATGATCTACTCGCACAATCAGTTAAACTGTAACTGTGCAGAATTCCCACAATCAATTAGTGTGCAACACTTTATTCAGTGAAACGACTGGATATTGGTTGAGAAAAATAACTTTTTTGTCTATGGTCGCAGTGGCTGGTAAATAAGAAAATTCACTCTCTGCTTGCACTACTTTACAAGCCAACTAAATTTTTTGAATTTTATAATATGAACTCCTTGCTTGGTTACCTGCTAGTGGCTGGTAGAGCACATAAACATGCCAGCAGCAGCCACAATTTACCAGCACTGGCTGGTGGCTATTTATCACCCTGATTGTATTGCTGGCACGAGTCATATGCTCTGTTTGTATATAGTGTTGATGTATGTCCAAACTCTTAAACAAAACAAAAAAATCTATTTCACAATTGTAAATGAGTCAATCAATTCATCAATTATTATTTAATTTAAAAAAGCCAAGTCAGTTTGATGAATCATACTCATAAACATGAAAGGTTTAGCATTTGGACCTCATTCTCACACCTGGCTTTGAATATAAATAGCTTTCACATCGAGTGAAAGTGAGAGAGAGAGACAGAAAGACAGAGAGAGATAGATAGAGAGAGAGAGAGAGAGAGAGGAGTTAGTGGGTGTGTTGTGTTGGAGCCTGGCTCGGCTCCATGCAGAGAAGCTGACATTAAATCATGCATTGTGCTTGTTTGCGTGTGTCTGTGTGTGTGTGTGTAAGTGTGTGTATGTGTGTGCATGCACTTATTGATTAGCTTACACAGCTTTATAGCACTGTGTTGTAAATGTCATGTTTTTACAGGCTACTGTTTGATATAAACCTGATTAAAGTATTTGCTTGCTAACACAGATTGCAAGCAGCAAATGGTTAGAATCAGACGATTACTCAGCAATTAGAAACCAAGTAGATGACTATATGGCTGTCTGATCTAGGAAAGTAAACAGGGTGTTTCCTCTCTCCCTCCCCTTCGCCCTCTTTCGCAATATTTGTCTGTGTGTCTATGTAATTGAACACTCTTAAAAATGTTGTGTCATTTTCAGCACGTACATGTTTCTAGTTTGGGACACCACACATTTGTGTTACTTTTCAACACAGTATACTAGGGATGGTAAGATTCACCGATTCGCATCGGTGCACCGGCATAAAAGTTCAAGATGCGATTGCCCCGATTAAAAAAGTGTGCACCGGATACAATTTGGGATGAACTCGCGATGCATCGTTTCTAACATCTTTGCATCGGTAAAACGATTTATTTATATATAATTATTAGTAGAGAGGCCCTATGCCTTTATTATTTAGAATTGTGACTAATAATTTGATATTTAGATTGATTCCTCCTCTCTAAACTGTTTCTCAAGCGCGCTCTCTCATCTTCTCCACTGCTGTCAGTGGCCAATACGTTAGACGTCAGAGGCTACTACTACAGAGGCCGAGGCGTGTCACATTAGAGATCAACATGGAGGAGGAAGAGCTACACATTCCACCGAGGCATTCCTACAAATCAAAAGTTTGGCGACACTTCGGATTTTTACATTTGTAGGAAGTTATGAAAGACCTGTTTGTGAAAGGTCCAAGTGTTTTTTTAGAGGTCAAAAGAATGAGATGCACATCCCTACAGCATACGATAGAAACAGTGTTCGTTCCCAAACTAGACACGTGTTAAAAATTACATCCTTTTTAAGAGTGAATGCATGTATCTACGGACCTGAGAACAGAGCGATCAAAGGTGAAGGCCTTCTTTGTCTTTTGCAGTGGCCTGCCTACAACATGTAGTTAAACAGTAGGTTCTATTATACAAAAAAAGCACAACATTGGCCCCATTAGC
Organism: Rondeletia loricata; assembly: GCA_900302605.1. Classification (NCBI taxonomy): domain Eukaryota; kingdom Metazoa; phylum Chordata; class Actinopteri; order Beryciformes; family Rondeletiidae; genus Rondeletia; species Rondeletia loricata. The sequence continues at coordinate 6,112 of OMLI01099919.1, forward strand.
AAAATGATGGCAGTAGCCAAAAGGTTGCGGAAGTAGGTTTGTCACTGAAAGGTTGTTGGTTTGAATCCCTGGTCAGCTGGGAGAACCTGAGCAGGGACAGGGAGTGAGTAATGCTTTCCCCTCCTTCAAGAACAACCATCAATGTGTGCTTGAGCAAGGCATTCACTAGTGTCATGAAAATTCAAACTGAGGGGGCACAAACCCCCCCAGGTAGCCTATTTGATATTCAACATCTCTCAGATATAAAATAAACCCTTTTTCTTGCTTTTCGTATGCAGTATCTCTTTATGATGATTCCAATTGTGTAACAGATCATACCTGGGTAAATTACTCTTATTTCCTTCCACAAGATAGTTGTATTTGTAAATGCAGCTGGCAAATCCCTTTCATGTGTGTGGTCTGTGGTTTTATTATCTATGTTCTCTATTGATTTGCTTTATGCACGTGTTTGTGTGAATTTGTACCCCTTCAGAAATTTTGGGTACACTACATCCCTGGAGGCACTTAACCCCCAAATGCTCCGGTGGAGCTGCTTGGTGGCCACAGAAGACTGTGGTTGCACTAGGCAGCTCTCAGGTGTGAATGTGTGCAACTGTATGAATGTGGAGCAGTGCGGTGCTGAAAATGAGCATCCTTGCTCAGCAAAACCTCTCCCTGGATGGTTATACAAGTAACACAATTATATGAAGTCAAACATATTTGTGCACCATAATACTGCATCGACCAAAATGGGTCATTGGCGATATAGGGATTTTCAATTAAAGAGTACAGTACACACCTGCCTCTTACCTTGCTGGTGCTTGATTCAAGTATGGACTTACGGCTCCCCCTAGTGGCTGAACTGTAAAACTGCAACACATTGCAGCCTGGAGAGATAGATAGATAGATAGATAGATAGATAGATAGATAGATAGATAGATAGATAGATAGATAGATAGATAGATAGATAGATAGAGCTCTATTGTAAGTTTCTGTATATTGAAATACCATATACTGTACTCTATTTGATGTGAAATTCCTCTATATATAGTCTATAAATATAACCAAATATAATCAAACGTCTATTTGGATGATAAAGAGACACGATAAGATCAAACTAACACAGAAAAACGATAACAGGCCAATTTGCAATACCTCCTGATAGTAGGAAATAGTCAGACTTTACTAATCAACTAAACATTGGTGATATTCAAAGTTAGACAAAGTTATTGCTACAATCTAGCAACAAAATAACCACTGAACAATATTTCCAGTCCAACATGCCAACAACTTGAGAATAAATATTCCACCTCCTTTGTTTTGACATAATCCTATTGTAAATACAAGTCACCCATGAGGAACAACACTTTGACAGTTATTCTGGTACATAGAGTTTTCAATGTGTTTTTCAATGGCTTTTAGCTAACATAAAGCTAGCTCAACACTTCTAGTTTAGCTAACTAGCAATGCAGTGGTAATTTGACAAAACGTATCTATTTGCGACCAACATTTTGGTTGATAAATGCTTATTTGAGGATAACAACAGTCAATAGGCAGAATTAGCTTGTTGAAAGCGTTGAAAGTGTTTTACTTACTGTTCTCCATGTGCTGATGTTGCAACGGTCAAGCTCACGTGACACCATGTGGCCCAAAAATACTTTCCCCCATAGAGATGCATTAGAAAAGAAACGCCTGTAAAATGCAGACAAAATATTTCTGGGCATTGCACAAATTCAAAAATGACTCTTTTAATTATCAACTTTTAAACCATTAGCTCCAAAATGTTTTAAATGCCACCAATAGCCCTGGGTGAGCAGCTTTCGTTGGAATGAATGGGCCGCCGTTCGTGCTTAGGACCGACGGCTGACATTGCCGTGGATATTTAATAATCTTGTTGAAATCACATGTTGTTTAATAATCCTATTCCAAACTATAAAATGTAGTTCCCATGGATAATATAAATAAATTATAAATCGTAATTTTCATGAAGTGTGACTGTATGGCAACAGGTCTCAATAATACTACTTTAGTAAAATAGTAAAATAAATGGATATCTGATATATGCCAAGGGCAGGCCACCCTGTGATGATATCAATTTAATTTAAATAAGACATTTTAAGACAAAGATGTTTTCAGTGGAAACTCTTTTATTTGGGTTTTGTTGCCATCTAGTGGACTTCAGCTTCAACTGATAAGATATTCTTGACCTGAAAATAGATGAAGGTTTCTAGGTTTCATAAACAATTTGACGGTCTCATTCATACTGACTTTTTTTTTTTAATTGATGATTTTAATTTGGTTAAGAGTGTTGCACCTGTTTCTCATGTTCAAATGAATGGCAGTATCATAAGAACTGTGAGACTTTGGTGCAGTTTTATCTTTACACAGCTTGTCAGGAATCTGCATGAACATCATATCTAATTCCTGGAAAATAACAAAAACAATGTTAGAAGGCTCTTAAAGAGGGAAAAACTAAACCAAGTCATTCAGTACTGTAGAGAAGAATACAAGTTAACCTACAGAACCTGGGGTGACAGGGCCTTCTCCATGCTGCCCCCTCCCTCTGGAACTCCCTCCCCAAACACATCCGAGACTGTACTTCACTCCTCATTTTCAAAACATCCCTCAAAACCCACCTGTTCAAAATAACTTTTAATATCTGACTCCCTTTCTCCTTCCTGCCCTGTTTCTGTCTTTCTGTCTCTTGTGCCTTGCTTTATTGACCTACCCCTTGTTATGACTGTTTTTATATAGTTTTACATAACTGTACTTGGTATGTATTTTGTACAGTGTTTTTATTTATGCTCTTACTATTTTATGTAGTCTTTGAGTATCTTGAAAAGCGCCATACAAATAAATATTATTATTATTATTACTGTATATCTGTACATCTTGTAGAAAGTAAATGTGTGTCCTTTCAAGAGTGGAATCAGTCAGGTAAAGTCAGTACAGTTGTATAGAGATATGAATCAAAGCTCTGGCAGAGTCTAAACGGCAGGTCGAGGTGAGTTAAATTCAGCCAACGCATGTGGATCTCCATCAAAGTAGAAAGGGATGGAGATAACAAGAACAAAGCAAGCTCAACCTATAGGGTTTGGTATCTACTAACATGGTCATGAATGACGACTGGACTGTCCTAAATCAGGTACAGAGTGTGAAATCCTAATCTGGGCAATTCATGGTAAGGAGACTGCATACTTGGGATGCTGGCACCAAGAAATAGATTGTTTTTGACAAGATAGTTATGACATGGCGGATGCAAAGAGCTCAATATCCTACAGATACGTATATACAGTACATGCTATACAGTACACAGGCTGACTCAGAGGATATGCAATTTCTCATCCCTACAATCTCCTACAGTACTTGAAGATTTTAAAATTTGAACAGAGTCACTAGCTGAAAGTATGTAGAAGTAATTGGAGCCCAACGTTTTAGAGATTATGATAATAATAATAATAATAATAATAATAATAATAATAATAATAATAATAATAAAGAAAAAGTGGGATATTTATTTATTGTTAATTGGATTCAAGCCAAGGGCTGAACATTTAAAAAATTTTGTTTAGTTTATTTGCATAGTGATAACGTAAAACATAGAGCTGGGAGTGATAAAAACACAGAGATAAAGTCCAGTGATGAAAAACACAGAAGAGAACATTCTGTTTAAGGGGAATATTTTAATGTTATCATTTAACTGACTAAAGCAAAATAATGATCTTTGGCCATGTGTTTAAATGTCCCATATTGCCTCCTACTAACATGTTTAAGATAAAGCCCTTAACAACATGACACATCAATCGCTGTGTAGCCCTCATGGCTTTTAGTCATGTAAAATAAATTAATTATGTTAAAGTTTTTATCTTTGCCTTATAGCCTGCTACATACTAAAGGCCTAAAGGTGACATACATAAATTACAGCATGTGCATTGTGCGTGTGATCTTGTGTGTGCATGCCTAAGTCTGTGTGTTGTGTAGTAGGTCTGCGTCTGTCTGTATGGTGAAGACTCTCAGGGAATGTATTCCTGATGGCCTTGTGAATATGCATGGCTCTCTGCATGCATGATTCATTTCCTGAGCAAATGTCAGTGTGTGGGATTAGAATGTAAATCTAACTATAAGCCTGCAGCACATATGAGGATAGCTAATGTTTCTCATTTTACTTTCTGCCCTTGCGCAGGATTGATGCATGTATGTGCATTTTATTAACGCATGTAAAAATATTGAATTCAAAGACCAAAACAATTCCGTTGTTCATATCAAAGCATCAGTGATCTGTGTGTAATAGTTGTTACATACTCTATTATACAGTTGTATTGTGACTGTATGTTTTCTTTTAGAACTGTGCAAACACGGCTGCAGATTAGGAAGTTAATGTTTCTACCTGATGGCCACTTCTGTGGAGTTTTTCAGCCTAAACCTGCAAATATAGTGATTGATCAATGTAAATCTGAGTCTCATATCAAATGACATAGCTAGCATCTCCTTACCATATTCATAACTGAAGTCAACAAGGGGTGATAGTAGCCTTAAGGTTAGATAAGCAGGCTTCTAACCAGAAAGTCACTGGTTTGAATCCCTGAGCAAGCTACTTAACCCTCAACTGCTCAGGTGAAGCTGGTCAGTGGGAGGATTATGGTCGTGCATGCTTGGCAGCTCCCCGGTGTGAATGTGTGTAACTACATGATTGTGTAGCAAGGTTGCTGAAAAAGAGCATGCATGCTCAGGAAACCTTCCCTGAGTAAATAAAGGTTAAAGAAAACATAAGCAGTAGTAGTGCCACCTAAGGTTGTCACAGGGTAATGCAGCCACTCTAAAACACTATCCTTAGCACTATCGCTGGCAGATTTAGCACCATTTAGTGCCACCACAGAATCAGAGGTTTCGTGACAAGGCTCTAGGCTTGCTGAGGAACAGGTTGCACCATAAATTATCATGATACAATATGTCCTATGTAATTTTATGTAGCACTGGTACTTGGGGGTTATTCCATCCCTGTTTTTGTCCATCCCTGTTTTTGTCCAAGTTATAGTTAGTTCAAGTTGCAGTGGTAAAAATAATAAAAATCCTAAAGCTTAGGAAACCATATTATAATAAATAGATTCATTCCAAATATCAGGACTACATTGCTTTATGTTTTATAATAACGTGGTACTGGGTTCTCTTATTGCTCCCTCTCCAGGGAGCTCAAAGTACTTGGTCAGCTACAGAGCAGAGCTGGAGCTAGTAGGGATGCAGAGTCTTGTCTATTTGTGCACTTCAGCAAGGTGGATGCTTCCTGTCACAGAGGCTTGAATCTGTGTGGTTTGGTTGAAAGACAACTATAAAAAGTCATGAGATTATAGCCTATTCTTGAGTTTGAGTAATCCATTAATTAGTGCTAAATGCCATATTACACTGTGGCAGATTAACCTTCCAAACCATGTGGGTGAGAGAGAGAGGTAGGGATGTAGTGAAGGGTAAACCCACCTAAACTCAGTTTACCCACCTTTTTATTTGCAGAATAGAGTTTACCCACTTTTGGGGGCTGACAGAGATCTTTATGATGTAAATTCATTGTACATTTTATTTTATTTAACCTTTATTTAACCAGGTTGGTCCCATTGAGATCAGAAAATCTCTTTTGCAAGGGAGACCTGGCCAAGAAAGCAGCAGCACATAACGTGTAAATATAAAAAACAACACGAGAAATACAATACAATTCAGTACAGTTAGGTAAAATACAAAGATACAGACCAGAACAAATTTCAGATTCTAAGGATCAGGTTAAAAGAGAAAAGAGAGGACTCAGTCAAAGCAGTGACAATTTCCAATTGAGTCATTATCAATAGACCTAAGGCTTTCAGTTCAATTCAATTATCACATCCATCATTGTATACATCATAGTAAATGGTACCAAACTGATAGTTATACAAGTTATACAATATAATAGATTTGTTTTCCTTTTTACTGACATCACTGAAGACACAGGAAGTGAGAGAAAGACAGAGCAGGGAAATGCCAAGGCGGACAAAGGCTACAGTGGAGGGGAAGACAGAAAGAGAAAAGGGACTGAGGAAGGAGAATTGAGAGTGACAGTGGCATCCCCAATGAAACTCATTCTGAAAAAGTACCCAAAATATGACGTTTGCTTTCACCACCAAATCATGTCCTCTCTTCACTTCCTCCTGTTGACCACTGCACTATCTCTCTCATGCGGTGATTGGCACAGCACTGATGTCACCCGCCCTGAGCGTACGAGGGTGGTGGCAGAGTCCAGCCAGGTGGTAACTAACTGTAAATCCTAAAATCACTGGTTCTCAGCCTCCTCAGACATGCAAATCCAAGTTATTGTTTGTTTGGATATGTCCCATGAAGGCCAAATGTGTGATATGGTATGGCATATGCAAATACATGGTGGATAAGGCCCAAAATGAATTAACCTGGTGAGAATATGTGTGTGAGAGCATTTAATTTAGATTGAATGAGGTTTTACTAATGTCTTTGTCGTACCACACCTCAGCCCACTCCACACCTGCTGTGAACCATTGCTTTAGTTTACACAAGGATATTTACATAAATGGATTAACTGCAATTGGCCGAGGATACATTTCTAAAAGTGTGCAATCTGATTACAGTTACTTTTTCAAGGGTAATGCCAATTTGGAATGGCTGGCTCTGGCTCTAACCCACAATACTTACAGGAGAGTGTCATTTACCACACACACACTCACCCAAC
>OMLI01099920.1:0-10494 GCA_900302605.1 Rondeletia loricata
TATTAATCATGCTTCATAGTATGTCTTGCACGTGCTTTTAAATAAAAGCGGAATGTTATGTTCTGTTATGCTGGACGTTTATTGTAATTCTAATTCAGACTCTGATCTCTCACCACAGTTCTCCTCATCAGTCCTGTCACCACAGTCGTCAGTGCCATCGCAGACCTGGCGCTGCTCCACGCAGCCCTCACTCTTACATTCCAGCATCCCCGCCGGACACTCAGTCCCTTGGGGTGGTACTGATGACAGGGAGTGGGAGTGATGAGACAACAACAACAACAACAACAAAAACAAAAACAAACAAACAAACAAAACATAATAATGATCATCATCATTATCATCATCAAACATAATCTGTGTACCTCTTTTCAAAATAGATTTTCAAAATAATAATAAATAAAACCCAATAAGATATATGATACAGTTATGGATGTTTGTGAATATCTGTTCCGTTTGTGCTTGTGTGATTTGTCAGTATACATATATCTGATTGCTGTGTGTTAGTTAATCTGTGTGTTCTGTATATGTTCTATATTATGTTTGTATGTTATTTATGTATGATTTCGAATAAAAACAAGTTAGGTCCAAGGAATGTGCAGTTCGCTAACATTACATTACATGACTTTTGGGCATTGAAGTCTCACAATTCAAACAGTAACCAATGTGACGCCAACGTGCAAAACTACCTAGAGCAGCTTTAAATCATATAAGACAAGGAAACTCAACTAAAACACGAGAAAGGACGGCAGCAGCTAGACACTGATGGAATACTATAATTTATAATTTATTGGACTCACAGGGCAGGGCACAGTCCAGAAATTCCAGGTGGTCTACGGCCACGTCTCCACGTCGACCCTTGGAGCGCTGGGAGTAAAGGCGGATCTGGAAGACTGTTGAAATGCGGCCCAGAAACATAGTGGCCTCCCTCCAGCCACGTGCACTAGCGGGCACAGGACGCCACACCACAGCCTCCCGAGAATCTTGGCGAAACAGGGACGCCCACAAAGGTGTGGACCCCAGCCCTGTGTGACCTACAGGGGAAGAGAGAAACACTTTGTTGGGGGGCCAGGGATCTTTCATGGGAGGTTGAACACTGCAAGGAAAAACAAATCTAGTCTCAATGAAACAAAAGGCACTGCGACAATAATAATGTCCATTGTACCATTTTAAATCACTGGAAGGAAGAATACATGATACATTTGTCATTACAAAAGATTTTACAGACAATAGAGGAATAATAAATCAAATTAGAGCCTATGAGATAAACAATAAAAATGCTAAACAAATTACAAACAGGGTTACAGAAAAGTGAAGGCAAATACAATGAGAATGAAGAAGTAAAAAAACAAATGATACAAAAACCTGTCTGTAAAAATGTGCTTTAAGACATGATTGAGAAGATGACACTGATGATGAGCACAAGAAGCCTAGGCAGGGCGTTTCAAAGCATAACCTATAGTCATTAATGTGTGGTACCTGAGTCCCAAAGGAAATATCTGAGGCGAAGGCGGCATGTGGGTGAAGACTGCTTCATTGCTGGTGAGATTAAGACTGCAGTACTGGGAGAATCTGTCTTCACTGCGCTCACTCCCATAAACCAACCTGTATAATGTATAATGTGTTATTTTCCATGTTATTTGCTTATGCAATGCAATTTAGTGAACAGTCTTATCCCTTATTATACTGTGAGTGCAGTCCTATGATGATTCTGAACTGAATTTAACAGAAAGATCAGTATGGTTAGCTGTGCTTACAGCTGTCACGAAATGACTCGCTCTTACAGCAGGTGGAAACCACCTCATGATCAGTTGCACACTGGATCAACACATTTCTTGGAATCGTACATATGGAGCTTTTAGTCGCCAGGATCCATGGAGCCTCTGCAAAAACCTTAGAGTCATGGACTGTTGCTATTAAGAATGTAAAAAAAGACCATCACGTCATTTAAAGTTCCTTTATCTTTTGTTTACTCATTATTCACATTTCCCTCAGTGTCAGTTTGGGTGTGGGAAGAGGGTTGAGTATTGCCACAGGTCGGGGTTTGGGGAGGAGATGGCATGTTCTTCATTTATTGTTGTACATACTGGATTGTACATTAATTGAAAATCAACAAAAAATTGTTGATAAAAAAAAATGTATTCATCATTATAACACTATTGTCCTTGAGCAAGTCCTTGGGATTTCCATGCACTATGCATTGAGCAGAACAGGACCAAAATGCATTAATTCTTCCATCATCATAACATTATTGTCCTTGAGCTAGTCCTTGGGATTGCCACTTCTCAGGAATATTTGTTACATCTGCACTGTGGCTTTGGCTCTTGCACATAATATTGGTGATCAAAGACCATAAGCTTGCTCTGCTGTTGCACTCATTTGAAGTTGCTCTGGATAAAATGACGAGATCATCTTTGGACTCGGATGCTTTTAGAAAACCCACAGGGTAAACTGAACACAGACCTGCATTACTTTACTTTAGGTTTATCATTACAAAGATTTTTTACATCAATCAACATGATTGTAAATGTGCTAATTAAGCCAGTTGGCTACAGCTGGACATTGTTCAGTTGCACCGCCAGGGAATTAATCCAGTAGCACCACAATAACAACATAAAACATTAAAAGAACTTTAGCTTATTCTGCTGTTGTACTCATTATAAAGTCACTCGGATAAAAGTGTCAGCGTTCAGTGTTATCTGAAATGTAAAACTCATATAAAAAGATATATGAATTGATACTTGCAAGGCACTTGTGTCATATACGACTGAGGACAAAAAAGACAAAACAAAATGGAAAAGGAATACGTGATTGCGTATTACACTATACCTAAAGCTGTCCCAGTGGTGAAGTCAGAGGAGGGTCCACTGTCAGGCAGGGTGTCCCCTCTTTGACGCCTCTCCCAGGTGTAAGCTGGATCCAAGGACTGGTGAGTCCATCCACACATGTCTGCATCCTCAAAGTCACACGCAAAGTCCTTCCCTCTGTAGCCTTGGGGCGAGAGAGGCACCACAAAAGACATGATGCAGACTTTTAGTGGAAGTACTGGCAGTAGTCATAGTAGTAGTAACAGTTATGAAATGGTACATGCAGCTCCATACAGGGGCAAGGTGTTAGTAAGTAGGGCCATTGATAGTACGTTGATAACTGATGATAACAGCAGTAAGAAAAGTAGGGCGAGGGAGACACTTGAGGTACAGCGACAATGACTCATTCACAACATTTTTATTCATGGATACATACACAAGCTTTTATAGAGTAAGATTTTCCATCAAACATCTTTTGCTGATTATATCAAATGTATTAGTGAGTTTGGCAATAATACAAAGAGAAAGAGCTAGTGATAGTGTACACAAAGTGGCATTGTCAGTGTTCAAATGTTTCTTTGTCAGGAGTGAGCAATGCTTTAGCAAGTTAATGCTTGAGTGGGTTGTTCCAGGCGGTGATACTGTGGTACAAAGTCAAAGGTGGGTAAACTATGAATTTATGATCATCATAAGGCAGGATCATTTTAATTTATCTTGATAGACAAATGTTCAGAGATCACTTCTCTGGGTATCATACTAAATTAGTGCTCTTTGGCTGTCAGTATTCCATTTTGTATTAATTAATCGTATTTATTATTTTTTATTTAATGAAAATATCCTCTTTTCATATTAGTCAGATTTTTATATACACTATGAATTTATATAATACAAATTTCTATCACCTTGATAAAGTATATAAACAAAAATTCACAAAAAGGTGGGACAACAAAGCTTGATATGATTTACTCCTTGATTCCCAGCTTATGTTTGCCTCTGCCGATGGACTGTCCTTCTAGGCAAGCAAAGAGGGAATTCAGGTTATAATAAATATAAGTGGTCAGTGTTCAGGTAGTGTCTTTGCATATGAACAATAGCTTTTCAAAATGCTGGTCTTACCACAGCTTTGCTCGTCGCTGCAGTCAGAGCAGTCACACACAAAGTCACATTTCATCTCAGGAGCCAGGCAGGGATACCCCTGTGAACCAGTAGCTGCGTAATAAGACATATATTGTAAATACCTTTAAGACACTCTTACTTCTTAAAGTTAACTCAGACACAGTTCATCAGTTTCTCACTTAAAACAGTAATTGAACAGATCAAAAATATATCATTTAATGAGAATTTAATGATTATAGCAATTCATTAAATGATCTGTCCATATTAGTCACCTTTTCTGAAGTTACATTTATCCAAATGTTAGGTTATGTCCCATTTATATAGACTATAAGCTGTCTATCAAGGCCTACAACCCGAGGAAATTCATTTAGCAACCTCAGTACCTTAGGAAAGTCTTTAAAACTATTTTTTATATTTGTTGTATTTTATTTGGCATTTGTATTGTTTTCTTTTGGCTTTCAATATGTGTTAATTGTTTATCTCTTGCACTTGCACTATTACTTTATTACTTTACTATGTTTTGAAAAGTGCTATATGAATAAAGTTATTATAAAAGTTATTATAATCTTCTGGCTATAGTCTGCCTGTATAAAATACCACAGATGACTCAACCCTCAATCCTTCTTATCAGGACTTGTTACCAGCAAAGGTTTACGGGACAGCTAATGCCAACAGGCTCAAAGGCCAGCTAGGAAGTAATCACGTTAACACCAGCATGCCATTCATCCATCCAAAGGTCTCTGATTAAGACTCAAGAATCTGTACTTTAGCTGGTAATTAAAGCACATGGCACCAAATAAAAAAATAATGTTTTGGACACTGATACCGTACTAGGTTAATACTATCAACATAGATCACTACATGTTTCAAAGTGAGAAAGTGTTCACAGTCTTCACTTAGAGCATAGACTATAATACCAGTGATATGACATTGCAATGACATTTCTGATAGCTTTAGGGGTGACATAAACATCAAACATCAATGTAGTAAAGAGAAAACTTCTGCAAACCCTAGATTCATGCAATTATCAGCTAAAGAATAAAAATAGAAAAATGCAGGGATCTCAATGTGATTTTTCAATAATAAAAAAGTACTAACATTTTTGTTATGTAGCTTTATACTGTTTTTCTTATGTAAAGAAAGTTAATCTTCTTAACTTGTATTTCTAATATTGTTTGGGTTCACAGACAACACCAATTGTCAAGACAGATTTCAGACATTTGATGCCAGCAAGACAGTTTCTAAAGATGACTAAACTGATTTTGTCAGTTGTACCAATAGGAAAGTAAAACCAATGGATATTGCAACAACAGATTATGTCACCCACAGGAAGCATATATAATGAGAAATAACGTAAAGTAAAGTGTATCCCTTGGGGACACAAGACAACAGGTGACACTGAGGTACGTGATACAGAAAAATGTTCCCCGCTATTAACACTTTAACTATTTTGTGGCAGGTCCAGAAGTCTTGCCCCAATTTTCCAGCCTATTAATGGGGTTTGAATGACCAATAGTATCAATCATTAATTTCCACTTCTATGGATTTCACTGTACCACCAGTACCTTAGTTAAGTTTAACCAGGCCAGCAGCAGTAATTCTACATTTATCTACACTATTTAAAGGGATTATAAGCAGGGTAAATGTTCCCTTACCCCATTGCAGAGTCAATAGTAGCATGAGGGCTACGTTTCCCCAACGTAACCCCATCTCCTTTTTCTCTTCCTTTGGATCAGTGAAGGTCTGTACACTGCCAGTCACCTTAACCAATCTGGGGAGACTCCCTGGTTGACTCTGATCTCCTCTCCTTTTCTGAGAGATAACACCTGGACTTTACATCCACCAAGCATGCATCCGCAATACACCTGTCATAAAAACACTTCCTTACACTGATAGTTTTCTACAGTACATCCATATATTGCACAATGTGTGATGTGGACCAGAGTTGACAGAAGACTTGCATAGCGTTGTAGATGCATATTACAGTCCACATGAAACTTATTTGACTTCTGCGACTTATTCCGATATCTGTCTAACACATTAGATCAACACATTAGACCTTTCTGAAATCCCTAAGATGTTTTCTAACCACACCAAAAAAAAGAAAGAATGTAGATATCATACCCAGAGGAGACATGCCACACCTATTAGTGTTCTTTGTGCCAAAAAAAGACTTCTGCCTGAATTTGAGAATCTTGGACAGGTCACTTTGTAATCTGGGACAGGTCACTTTGTAATCTGGGACACTTGTATTGGCTTAAAAAAGCCTAAATCACCTTACTTTATGCATATCAAGCTCAATATCACCAATTCTTAAAAAGCATTATGAAAAAATGACAAGGACAGAAAGCTGAATAAGAACATGTATATTATTCATAGAAATTTAATTAATTCATATAAACATAATATTTTTTCATAAAGAACTGAATAAAGAAAATATCAGGGAAAATACTTTCTATCTCTATACGGGATTAACGGATCTACCGTGTTAATTAATTTAAATTAATTTAAAACATTCTATTAAAATTGTATAACAAAAATCAACAAAAATTCAAGCAACAGCAAGCAACAATTAGATTAACGGATTATTCAATTAAATTCTCCATTCTATTAAAATTGGGGCTACTCAGGGAACAAACCTTGCAGGTGAGAGACCCATCATAATTTTTTCATCTCCCTTGTAACGTTCCAAGTTAGACGCCCACAATGGGAATAAGCCATTGGGCTTTATTGATGTTGTGTGTAAGCACTGGGGTTAGCTATAATAATTCCAATGTACCTGTACTTGTACTTGTTACAAATGGCAAATAAAACTCTTGAATCTTGAATCATGCCATTATCTTCTGAGAGAGAGAGAGAAAGAGAGAGAGAGAGAGAGAGAGCGCAGAACATTGTCTACCAGCATTAGACTTATAAACCTTGAATAACTATGTATGCAAATTCAGGAAGTCCCTAAATGCATATTTCCCCCATTTGAAGAACTTAAATGACTGTCCCAGATTACCCAAAGCATTAGCCCCAGTTGTGACTCTCATGTAATGCTTATTACATTCGAGTCACAGTTCTAACCATTCATATTTGTCTGAATTAATTCAAAGCCAAACGCCAGACGCCCGGCATGCAGTTTAACAAAACTTTTTGAAGACGTGCCTAATCCTGAAATACTCTTCTAACATGCCGGTGCAAAAAATATTTCCTCCGGTGTACAGTGAAGTAGAATGTTTACATGTTTCACAAGCTGCATCTTGATTTCTGGATCCCGCTAACATGGCAACCGGAAATAGTGGCTTCTTCCTCGTCTTCTAGGATGCAAAAATATTATATATATATATATTATATATATAATTCTGTGCCTCTCATGTAATCATAATTTTTATTTTTAATATTTTTGCATATATTATATATTATATTTGTGCGTCTGATACCTGGTAGAAGAAAAGAAAATGGCTGGCCGCTCGCTGCTGTGGATACGTGCTATTTAAGTGCAAAAAAGTGCTTTTAGAAAAAAGGTGGGGGACAGAAAGTATTGCCACCGCGGAGAAGAGTCTTTCATCGTTCGAAAACCGTCTTCACTTCGGTGAGTAACTAAAGTATATTATTTATAGAGACTGAAGAGTAGACCGAGTGATGCGTGTTAATGGGGAAGTGAATGGTCCCTGACAGGGCATTAGTGAGATGAGAAATGCACATAATGAAAAAACCTCACTAATGTCCTGGACCAGTTCATCAGATCTTATCTAACATCTGAGGTAAATGCAGGCCTTGACATTCATCAGCAGTTTACAGTTTGGTGGCTGCCAGGAATACAACTGCTGTTGGCAACAGCTTGATAAGTGACTGAAAAACAATTACAACTTAAAAGTAGTTTTCAGGAAGCATTTATGAAAGACACAACTTCAAATTACTATAACAAAATCACACCCTGGTGGTGAAGTAAGCGGTGCACGTGACGCATGGGCTACTCCTGATTGGTCTAAATCTCATGCTACGGACGGACACACACGGACGGACACACGGACACACGTCACGTATAGAAGCGGCTGCACCGCTTACAAATAATTAGGTGATCATTAGGGACTTGATGAGACTGTGTGACTCTAAAACAAGTCAGTATGATTCCAATTCGCAGCTCTTTTCTTTATTACTCAACACGTTTCTTGATATTTGACATTTCATACTACTGAAAATCCACATTTCATTATAGTAAACATTTATTTGTTTTAGGTCTAAATGGAATAAAAAGTTTGAAAAACAATCAGCATTGTTTGCTATTATTTTACTCAAATTTAAACATAATATGCTAATTAGTCTTGTCACTGTGTGTCAGTCTTAGTTTCAGATCATTAGTCCAAGCTCCTCTTTGGGCCTGGTATCAGTTGCCTCAATGGCTGGGTGAGGATTTTGTTGAGCTCTGCCTGTCGCACTATGGGTAAAGGATAACTACTGTGGCAGTATAAGTCCAGGAGAAAGGGCGGCCAATAGAGGCCGGTCTTAGTGTAGATCAGTATCCTTCATTATCCCAGGTCACCTCATAGTCTGGATATCGGGCCTTCAGTTTCTTTGTAGACACTGCATGGTTCGCTCTTCCAAATCCCTGTAATGAAAAAGGGGGGTGACTGCAAGATTGGATGCTTCAGAACGGAGCTAGGCCTGGGCCTTTTCCTCCAGCTCACACTACTATTTAATTGGTGGTGGAGGAAGCTTTTAAGACATAAATACATCTACAATCTAACTACCCTCAATTTTTGCTTCAGTGGGAGTCTCTTACCATGGAGTAGCCATAGACATGGATCTTCTTGGCCTGGGGGTCATGCTTGATCCTTCCTCCCCCAACACACTCACAGTCCAGGTGGCCGCCCTTTTCCAGCTCCTCTGACACCTTGTCATAGATATCAGCTGCAAGCACAAGATGTATGCAGTGTGAAGGTGATGAGAGATATAATTCAGCCTACAGAGCAGGACACACATTAAAAACATTTTTTTTCTTCTTGACTTTCTACTGTATTTCATGGTATGATCTTTTCATGATCTTTTGGGGGGGGAAAGGGGGGGGGGAAAGAAAAAACATGTTTAGCATTCATACCTTTGGTTATGATAGCAGTGCAATTTTGACATCAAGGGAACTTTTTATAACTATGGCTTGAATTTGGGCTTAAGCAACACATTTGTGTATAAGAAACTTTTGAATACACATTTTGTGTACATGTGATACCTCCATCTGATGCGTTTGATAAGGTGAACAAGGCACATATGCAAATCTGCACATACCGTACATAAGATACCTACATGTGTAAATAAATATATTGATAAGGTGAATAGGTTTTACAACTGCATGCCTGGACACTTTCTATACATATACATGGCCTTATGCAAACCTGGTAATGGAAACATGATGCTGTTGCATATCCTAGATATATGCTGTAAATTTACATAATTGTTTATTTTCATATTCTGTTTTTCTCATGTTATATATTGCATATATCTTGAAATTTTTATCATATTTCATTTATTTACATACTGCATATAGTATATGTTTTGTATATTTTCATATAGCACATATTTTTCATTCATTTCTTTGTCTCAGTATGCTCTACTGCTGTTACTGCAAAACCCTGCATGCTGTTATTCATACAACTCAAACTTTTCATTCTTATCTTATATTCATTCTACTGTTGGTTGTGTTATGTT
Source organism: Rondeletia loricata (assembly GCA_900302605.1). NCBI lineage: Eukaryota > Metazoa > Chordata > Actinopteri > Beryciformes > Rondeletiidae > Rondeletia > Rondeletia loricata. Next base: position 9,609 of record OMLI01099920.1, read on the forward strand.
TGATATCCCTCATTTGCTCCATTCATTCTCTCCATTCTAGTTTTCTTTGCTGTATCCCATTACTAGTTGCTACTGCAATGGCCCAATATCATTAAAGTTTAATCTTAAACCAATCATATCATATCTTACCTTATATTATCTTAATAGTGTGTTATAATTATTGTCTGTTTCAGAGCAGAGTTAAGGTTCCCCTTGAGCCAGATACTCAACCCCTACCTGTTTCAGGGGCTAACCCTGCGTCCCAATCATGGCCGGACCAAGAAGGTTGGGGGCCCTGGGCATGCGCATGCACAGGGCTTGACGTTAAGGATTTGGATGGATTTGGATGGATTTCTACTGGCCCGACCGGGCCAGTTGGTTAGTGTTCTACTGGCCCCACCAATATTTTTACTGGCCCAGCTATAACTGTTCTTTTTTTGTTTTTAAAGATAGATGCTGCATAATAAAAAATGGCAGTCTAGAATACGGATAAAATGTAATTACTTTATTAAAAGTTTTATATTATTGACAAGAATATGGTACATTCAGTTCAATTGATTAATTTCATTGCGGTTCAATTTGAACAGATTTTAACTCCTCGTCTTTCAATAATAATAAAAAACATTTTAAGAAAAATGGCTTTGAAAATATTAAATAATATATAATATAATTACAATGCTCAAATAGTGTAAGGCAGGCACACACACACACACACACAGACCTCTATGCAGTTAATATTATAAACACTTCAATTAGATCGCTTTCCAATATGCTCTTTTCTACGCTCTCTCACAGCCCATCCTCTCCCCTGAACGTAAATGCGTTAGCTACGTAGGGCTGCACGATATGGACAAAATATCATATCCCGATATTTTTAGGCTGAATGGCGATATACGATATATATCTT
>OMLI01099923.1:0-13716 GCA_900302605.1 Rondeletia loricata
TCTCTCTCTCTTTGCGTCCTCCGACAAAGGCTTTCTTTTCTTTTAGGTCCGGAGTCCGCCATTTCCTCAAAGTAAGTTAGAACGTTTACTGTAAGCAATGTAACTTCTATAAACAACGTCCTGCCGCTGACTGGATTATACCGACTACAAGCAGCAAGCTATCTCTACAAGCCAAGCTGAATCTCTTCCTGACTTGGTAACGCAATTCATGTCTGCCGTAAAGCGAAACGTCAGGTTTCCTGCCCGGAGGCAGAGGGAATTTCATTTTGAATACAAGGTTTCTAGGAAATGTATTTAAACCGCGATTTTTTCATTCTCCCATTGCCATTATACTATGCAATCACCAGAAATTTAATTATAATCTGTTTAAAGCATAAAACTACATATAGGGCCTTTAATGTAAACTTTATTGCATAATTTTTGTATTTTGTTGTATTATATGCAACTAAAAGCATTTAAAATGCAAATTTGACTGTAAAGAGAGTGAGTGTGTGCAGACATTTATTATTTGGAAACTAATTTGGTGGAAAATGTCAATACATTTTAATGTTACAAACATTACAATAACACATAACATAACATAACAAACTGCCTCCATTTCCAAGTAGTTTCAATTAAACAAAGAAGTTCTGCTGTACCTGGAAGGAAGTATGATAATCTAATGTATATCTTACATTCACCTGATAGATTGTAGGCTAATCAATTGGGAACCAATAGTTTGCAGGACTAGGAGAGTGGGGATGCTCATAGCTGCTAATGAGATTCCAGACACTGGTGAGTCTATGTTGGTATCGTGTGGGTGGAGGTTTTTATTTGTGTGTTAGTGTGTATAGGCATGTGGGAGAATCTGAAACAACAATGAATAAATGCCAGTATCATTGGGCCCTAAGCAAATAAATAGCCTAAACCTTTCTAGATTTTTTCACACATGAAATTTATTGAAATCATAGTATAAACTTATCTTTCTAACCTATGCCAAAAAGTTTAACCTATTTAACATTCTCTCTGAAACCTAATACTCCATAGCTGGAAACCACACAGGAAACTAGTACAGCAGCTCAACTGCACACTGTGATTTTTTGGTTGTCTCTCCTCTTCAGAGGTGGTACCTACTTTGCCGTGGATGCCCCAGTTTTCTTTAAAGCGACATAATGCTAAAGACTGGTTCATGCTTCATGCAGAAATGCATGCAATGGAGTGCGCTCGACCAAAACAACTGGGCGCATTGGAGTTGCGTTCGAGGTCGTGCACCACCTGAAATTTTAAACAATGCGGTCGGTGCCGCAGCGCCTCCATCCTGGATTGGCTGAACAAAGAGGAACCAGACTACTGTCCAATTCTGGTGGGTTATTTTTTGTTGTTGGGGGATGTGGAGAGCTACATTTTCCTACAGCACCACTAAAGTGCTGGAGTTTTCAGGTGCGTGGTTGTCATGAGAAGCGTGAGAAGCATGAACTCCAAGGTGCGGCTCCCACATGGCTAGCCACGTTTGAAGCATGAACCAGCCCTAAGAGTATTGCTTGGAAACAAGCCCACCTCTAAAGCACAGTTGAAAGCATATATTTCTGATTGATTTTCATGTATATGTAGTATAAGACAACATGACAAAATGTATTTTTGTAGACAATTGCACTTTTCCAGCATCTGAATCTCAGGTGTTATTGTGTTACTAAAGAACATGCCTGTTTATTTCTGTTTATATAATTTAAAGAGAAAGTAAATATCTTCTCAAGTAGTCATGGGACTTTCCAAAAGATTGTTGACCAGATAGAATGCCAATGCTAAATTCCTTTCATGGGTTTGGTCTACGAGGGCTTTCTTTATGAATGCCCTCTGTTTCAGCAGATCCTGTAACTTAATCAGATACCTATCAGAGTTTACAGCTGGCTAACTTAAACACTGCAGTGATCATTAGAAGAAAGGAAAAACAAGAGGTAGATGTGTTTGAGTAGGCAAAAAGTATTTCTGTAAAGGTACAGTTAGACTTAGTATCTGGACCAGGCTAATGCTTGCTAAAACAGAAGGTAACCCTAAAATGGAATCAGCAAGTAAACTGGAAATATTGTACTTTGTGAAAGTGGCATATAGCTGAAGCCTCAGGTAAAGACTGTAAATAACTCTTATCTAATTTTTAATTATATTGTCAGTGTTCATGGAACTGCTTCTGCTATACTCTGATAAGCCCTTCCTCCTCCCCACAGAGTTAGTAGGGGCTCTGGATACTCAGAAGATAGCGGTGGTGTCGTGCGGCTGGGCCCATTCTGTGGCGGTGAATGAGCAGGGCCAGGTGTTTGCCTGGGGAGCTGGTGAAGGGGGGCAGCTGGGCCTGGGGACTGCAGAGGAGGCTGTTCGAATCCCCAGGTGACCCTGTACTGCACCGTAGAGGAAATGCAGCTTTTTGTATGATAGGAGAGAAACACTACAGGAGAATTACATTTAAGAGGTGCAGATGGGGACAGAGGCATACAGAACCAGTAGAGATACACAAGCAGCCAAAACAAAAAGAGGGTTAAATTTGCTCTCGAGCATCCCAAATAACAATGCTATGAATTTTTATTGAAAGTATTGAAGACAAATATTTCATTGTCTTGAAATATTGTCAACAACACAGAAAGAAGGCATTTTGACATCAGAGAATACCATTATGCCACCACAAAGTACTAGTGTGAGTCATATGGCATCATAGAATCATGACGTCACAGAACCATCAGGGCACCAAATTACAATTTAAAGAATAATCATAATGACCCTTCAAATGCAGTCATCTGCCCATAGCAGGATATTGATCTTGGTTCTTGGTTATCTCTGACGCAAAGGGGGAGCTTATGTCCTCAACTTCTTTACTCCACTTGAAAATTGACAATGTTGACTCAGGATGATATAATTTAATCGCTGGTGGAGAACTCTATATTTTTCTTATTATATACCTTTCATTTGGTTAAAGAGAGGTAGGAGAGACAAGGAAAGGGCACTACCTCAGACAAAACAACAGAGTTGAGATGAAGGCCCTCCCTAAGAAGATTAGCTTTTCTTAAAGGAATACACCAACATTTTGGGAAATATACCTTTTGTCCGACTTACCCAGACTTATCATTTTCACTTCTGTGCGTTCACTGGCTCGTTTCCATGTTTTTCCATGTTTTTCCATGTTAGCATAACGTGTTAGCATAAAGACTTGAAGCCTATTGGGGCCAGTAGCCTACCTCCGTCAAAGTGAAGAAATACCCCTTACAGCAACTCCGAAGCTGTCTTATTTACACAAGGTATCATGTGTATTTGAAATACACGTGCGGGGGAAGAAGTTAGATGATTGGAACTACTTTGTGCTGGATCTATCCTCTAGCTCTACCTTCAGAAGGTGCGCGGATCACTGCGCTCAAGGAAGATGGAAGGATACATGTGTTCAGCGGTTATAGTTCCAACCGTCTAACCTCCAAAAACAACGTCTCTCATTAAAAAAAATGTTTTCACGCACGTGTATTTCAAATACACATGATACCTCGTGTAAATAAGACAGCTTCGGAGTTGCTGTGAGGTGTATTTCTTCACTTTGAAGGAGGTAGGCTACTGGCCCCAATAGGCTTCAAGTCTTTATGCTAAACTAACACATTATGCTAACATGGAAAAACATATCGAACATCTCGTCTAAGTCTGGGTAAGTCGGACAAAAGGTATATTTCCCAAAAATTTTGGTGTATTCCTTTAAAACTTATCTCACTTACACTAAAAGTTGGATGCTCAAAACCTTCTCTGACTAAATTAAAACGTATGTAGATAAACTGAGATGGTTTTATATTACCGCCATGGTGCCACAAATCTGATTGATAAACATCTTGGCTGTCTCACTGCCAGAAATTTCTGCGTAAATTCTGACTCAAATCTAAGTTTTGATGACCAAGTCAGAGCAGTTATCTTTTTACCAGTTGAGAAATATCTCAAAAATAGGGTTACGTATGTCCTTTTTTATGTTCTTCTGCTTCTTTACTTCTCAATAACATTTCTGCAACTTGCTTCAGTCAAAAGTTTTCTTGGTTGCAATGTGTTCAAAAAGCAGCAGAAAAGCTTTTGGCTAGAATCAAGAGTGTGTAACTCGCAATAAAAAATTTTAACTGTAAATTGAAATTGTCAATTTTACACCCTGTCCCTTTAGAATTTATACTACTTATCAGACCTGTGTCAAATACGTATTTCAAGTATTTCATGGCTTTTAAATACTTGTATTTGTTTTTTTTGGAGACAAAAATGTATTTGAAAAAAGTATTTGATTACTCATTGTTTCAAAATACAACTATTTAAAGAGATATTTGAAAGCAATCAAATACCAAATACTTTAAACAAGGTTAGTACAATTACTACAATTATTTGATTTATTTGGATGTTTTGCAAATACTCAGTGCCTTTAACCCTTTTATGCCCAACACAGTAGTTATAGTGCCTTTAAAACTTTTCAGCAACACTTTCAAATTTTCTCAGTTTCAAATAATCAGGATTAACTGATTAAACACATGTCCTTATTTTTTAATGGAACACTCCCAGCATTTTGGACTTTTTTATTGATACCATTATCACCTTGGTGTGTTCAGTACAAAGACAGCATCTTAGTTTTAGCACAAAGACTGAAAGCAGGGGGATACACCTGAAGATTACCTCTATTGTATAGGAAATAAACCTTAATTATTTAATTACTAAGTTTATTACTCTTTGAATCTTGTGAATCTATTTTGTGGATTTTTTTTGTTATTGTACAAGCAGTGTTGTTGCTAAAGCTAACTAGCATGACCTTCTTTCCTAACTCTGTTGCAATGTCTGCAAGAAGCTTTAAAGTTTCCTTCAGTATTCTCAGGCAGGTCATAGCATCTTATGATCTTAGACTTCACAGGTGCCATGATGCAAACAAACAAGCAGGGTTAATTTAATCGTAGTCAGTGGGCTTTCAGAAGGGTCGGTAACCAGACGAGATTCTCAAACAAGCAGGGGGGCTAAGAAAATCCAGGCTTACTCAAATAAGCCTGACTACTCTAGATCAGTTCCGTTTCACGAAACTAGATTGCGGCTCAAGAGGTCAAGCTAATCCAAGCCTGATGAAAGCCAGGCTTGGGCAATCGCTTACGTGCGCGTTCATGAACTATTTAAACAGCCAGAGTAAGTGAATGTCGATTTAAACATTCGATTAGATAGAAATATGCCAAAAATGCAATCTTTCAACATGTATGACTGTCTTGACTGTCTTGTTGTGTCTTATGAACTTTCTCTTGTATAGTTCTTGTTTCTCTGTACTCAGGGCGCCATTGGCCTTCCCTGGATAAATAAAGGTTAAATAAATATAGTGTTTTTTGAATAACTAATTAAAGAAACAATAATCACATTATCACATAAAAACAAATTAATTAATTCTGACTTCATGCGCTGAGTCTAAAACATTTTTGCAGTAACGTGCAAATTAGCGCATATTTAATTTGTATATTTTAATAATAAAAAGAAATTCAGTCATAACACAAAGATATATTGTATTTGTGTGTATATTCAAGTGGTCAAATTTCATTCTGATAGGAGGAAAGGATATTTCTTTCCTATTCACCTGTGGTACCTCCCCTTAACAAGACAAAACAAAAAGTGGAAGATAAGAAATAATTTATAGGGAAATGATTAATCGCAATTCACGCTGAACTATCCGATTGATATAATCTCCCTCGAGAGGTCCTGGGGGTGAATTTATCCAGACATGGGTGCAGTCCACAGCACCAATAACGTTTGGGAACCGTAATATGAAAAACACATGAAAAATTTATAATTTCTACTTCCCAGACATGAAAGCGCTATAAATAAATACAAACTATTAAATAGATTACCTGAAATTCTGTCAAAACCTTGTTTGATGTGCTGTACCCCTTGGTGGCCAGGGAATGTAATAAAGACATTAGCAGTGTTTTCTACGGATGACTTAAATAATGGTAAATGGTTTAATAATAATCTATAATAATAGACAGGAAAATTATTGTTATTTTAACATAAACTGCAAATAAAAACAAAGTCACAAACTTGAATTGTAAATGTTTTAATAATATGACAGCGCAAAATAATTACTCCGGCTGGATATTTGGGAATAAGTCCAGCTTGAACCATGGTAAGCCTGCTCCCAACCAGGCTAGCCCGAAAGCATATGTTGCCATAGTAACGTAACTGGCATCTAGTCAAGCTTGCTTTGTGAAACCGAGTTATCCGAGAAGTTATCCAGACTTGCTGAAATAAACCAGGCTTACAGCTTAATCGCACTTCGTGAAATACCCCCCAGGGGTCAAAACACAAGGCAGGTCAATACACGGCAGGCAACACAACTCTCCAAAAAACAGCTCCAAACACTCAACACCTGCGCTTGAACAGGCACCTTATATAGCAGTGTTGATTGGCTGATTAATGCCAGGTGTGCTCAATCACCATTGAACCAAGACATCCTTTATCCTGGCAATAGATGAATCCAACATATACAGGTGCATCTAAAAAAATTAGAATATCGTGGAAAAGTTCATATTTTTCCGTAATTTAATTCAAAAACTGAAATGTTCATATATTCTAGATTCATTACACAGAAAGAGAAATATTTCAAGCCTTTTTTTGTTTTAGTTTAGTTTAGTTTAGTTTTATTTGATTGAAAATACACAGTGTACATACAAAACATACACATGGATAAAAACAACCGAGGATAAAACACAATAGTCCAAGACTTATTTCCATTGTTTGAGATGGTAACAAACATGTGTGGAGTCGAAGCGCTGAAATATAAAAAATTAATAGTGCAATATATAAATAGCAATAAGTGACTAAAATACCGTACTGTACCGCTACACAAAAGTAGCACAAAATAAAATAAAAAAAGAATTTATAATACAGAAATGTCGACCTTATGAAAAGTATGTTCATTTATGCACTCAATACTTGGTTGGGGCTCCTTTTGCACGAATTACTGCATCAAGGAGGCAATCAGCCTGTGGCACTGCTGAGGTGTTATGGAAGCCCAGTTCCAGTTCTTCTTCTTCTCTGGTTGCAAAATGAGCCCCGACCAAGTATTGAGTGCATAAATGAACATACTTTTCAGAAGATCGACATTTCTGTATTATAAATCCTTTTTTTGATTGGTCTTATGTAATATTCTAATATTTTGAGATACTGGATTTTTGATTTTCATGAGCTGTAAGCCGTAATCATCAAGATTAAAACCAAAAAAGGCTTGAAATATTTCACTTTCGGTGTAATGAATCTAGAATATATGAACGATTCACTTTTTGAATTAAATTACGGGTAAAGAATGAACCTTTCCACGATATTCGAGATGCACCTGTATTTTAACATTTTAATTAAAGCTGCTGCATTCTGGGGCACTGTATTAGATGAAAGTATTTGACATTTATTTATTTGAAATAGTATTTGAAGGATATTTAAATTAAGCATTTGCAAATTTGCAAATACTGAAATTGTATTTGTTTTGTATTTGAAATAATCCAAAAATGTAGTGTTTTAATATTTTGAAATACTTCAAATACAACTATTTGGTTCTCAATTTTTATTTTCAAATGCTTCAAATATAAATAATTTGTTTGGGCAAATGTATTTGAAAACACTTCAAATAGTATTTAATGTATTTACAAATACAAAGTATTTGATTTGTATCTGTATTTGACACAGGTTTGCTACTTATATGATTGATACTACTTCTATCTACTTATATACATCTTACTGTACATCATTCTACTTTTAAATCAAGACATGGTTTATCATCAGACATGGTTTATCATCAGGGTATATTACAGACCTTTTCACAACTGGCAAAAAGAATCACAGCCTTAAGCGTAATTTATACTTCTGCGTCGAAACAACGGCATAGCTACGCCGTAGGTCTTTCCGGTGCTGGCGTAGCCCGCAGAGGCTGCCGCCGTAGCTTACGTGCACCTCTCCAAAAATGTAACCGCGTAGGGCGACGCAAGACCGTAAGCACTGTGATTGGCCCACTTCGTATTTCCTCCTATCTGTATCCGGTTGATGTCCGCCAATTTCGGCGTTGTGGCTGAATCACCGACGCAGAACTATAAATGCTCACACCGCCGTAGACACCTACGCCGTAGCTTCAACGCAGAAGTATACTTTACCCTTTAGGTCTTGAGAAAACGCTCTGCTGACTACTAGTACTACTACTGCCACTGATTCATAACATAGCATCATTATAACATCACAAAACATTGTGAACCTTAATTTATGACACAAAGTACCATTGTGACATGACATAAAATAATGATCACACCACAAACTACCATTGGGGCTTAGTATATGCTACAGTATACCACTTCTACACTACTATTACACTGATCAAAATCAACACATGATCGTGACATTTTTTGATCAAGTGCAATCAAGTTTTTGATGTCTTAGTAAGTCCAGTAAAAAACCTCTAGCCATAATGTGAGTTTGCCGTCATGAACAAATGTATTTCTTGTTTTGCCTAGGTTGATCAAAAAGCTGTGTGAGCACCGCATCTCTCAAGTAATGTGTGGCAACCAGCACTGCATCGCACTTTCTAGAGGTGTGAAAGGCACAAACTCTCCATAACACCCTGTCAGTTTAGCTACTGTGTTGGAGTACATTGCTCCAGTGAGCTGAGTGTTGTAGGCCTACATTTTTACCGCCTCAGGTTAAACAAGTAGTGTCACAGTAGCTTTTTGCAGACTCAGATAGTACCATGCTACCACATCAAAGTTAGCTTAGCCTGTACTGTATAGCAGTTGAAGGGATAGATGTACGGCTAACGCTATTGCTCGTTCCTCCTTTCCATCTCAGATGGCCAGCTGTTCACATGGGGCCAGAACTCCAGCGGTCAGCTCGGTCTGGGGAAGGGAGAGCCCAGCAAGCTGTCCCCTCAGCCCCTCAAGTCTCTGTCAGGAATACCCTTGGCGCAGATCACTGCTGGGGGAGACCACAGCTTTGCACTCTCCTTGTCCGGAGCTGTATTTGGTTGGGGCAAGAACAGTGCTGGGCAGCTTGGGCTCAATGATGAACAAGGTACAGTAGAATGATGACACAAAAGTGGTGGGTTGGGGTTGTTTTGGGTGGGACCAGCGCTCCTTGGGCAACAGGGTGGTGTAGTGAGCAGGGAGACCTTCCTTCAACCAGAAGGCCTGGGTTCAAGCCCCCTGTGACAGCAAGTATCCGCCCTGCCACAATGCCCGTGAGCAGCACTCCGACCTTCCTCTGGAGGGGGGACAAACGAAAAGGGAATTTATCCTTCGAGGATCAATATGTTGGAGTATCAAACAAAAACTATAACTTGAAAAATCGAGGGGCACACATCAAAATGTTCAGTTGTGGAAATCCCTTTCAGAAGTATTGTAAGTGGTCAAATCTGCAGTGTAGGTGTGTATATATTAAGCATATAAGGTTCAGGATATAGTAGTTTAGAGAGATTGCAAGAAATTCACAAATCATGTTGTGACTTCAGACCCAGCTCTGGAGAAGTTTTATGTGGGAAAAAACATTCTTCTGATGGTAAACAAGTGAATACATTTTTTTTAATGCTATCAAAAATTATTATTCTACTCCCAAATATTGAGCAAAATACACCCTTTTAAGTGAAATATAGACATTGAATACTGCAGGTTGTTATTGCTTAAGACTAGTTCTTGCAGTCATGCAGCATGGAAATTACATTACCAATAAGCTGGTCTTGCCTCTGCATCTTATACTTGAAACTGGTTTTGGGTAATAGCCTGACTGTAAACAAAATAAATCATCAGTGAATACGGGTGATTGTTAGCTGCTAGAAAGAAGCTGGACTGTGCCATCTGAAAGTAAATCATGTATCTAAGCAATATAATCCATTATTATGTAATACAATGGTTGTTACAAATTATAGCCAATATCCCTGCACATTATATTAAATGGAATGCTAAAGTCAAAAGCATAAGTTCAAAATGGAAAACTGTAGGAGTACATACACGCAAACCAAGAGCAGTGCAGAACCATGTAACCTTGCTTGTTTGTGTTCCCTTCCTCAGATCGCGCTGTCCCTTGCCACATCAAGTTTTTGAGATCCCAAAAAGTTGTTTACATCAGCTGTGGAGATGAACATACAGCTGCCCTCACAAAGGTATGAATATAACTTAATTGTTGCACGTGAATACCTCACTCAGGAGGACCTTTATCACACAAATAGAATTCCAGTCATATTCCAGCCAGACCACCTGATGTACTGTATGTGCTTGGGTGGAGTACTTGAGCATGAAGGATATTTCTTAGTTTCTAACTGCAAAGCTATACTAAGAATTACTGTCTATACTGTGTTGTGGCAGGATGGCGGCTTGTTTACATTTGGTGATGGCTCGTGGGGTCAGCTGGGTCATGACTCCACCAACAATGAACCTTTACCCAGACGAGTGTTAGAGCTCATGGGCAGCGAGGTGTCCCAAATCGCCTGTGGCAGGTACTGTTAGTCACAAACCCATAAAGGCTGGATGTGTCCCTCTGCGTCCTAAATCTTGCTCTCTCTCCCTTTGATCTGTCAGGCATCACACATTGGCGTTTGTGCCTTCCTCTGGTATGGTGTATGCTTTTGGTTGTAACAGCCATGGTCAGCTGGGCACAGGAATGGGGGGGGATGCCAGAAGCCCATTTCCTGTCAAGAGCACCCTTCTCACAGGAAATTCCCATAGAACAGGTGACCGGCTGACTCATTGCTGACTTATCTTTCATGTCACTGTGGATCGAATGGCAAGTGTTAAAAGGTTTTAATGATTTATTTTGATTATTTATTTTATGTACAGAAATGTACTTCCAGAAATAGGTGTCAATTGAATATGCAACATTAGCATCTACTTTATAAATCAAATGCTGTAAAATGTTTCTCTCTTGAGCATCTTTTGAATTTCATTGAATTGTCTTTGCCAAATCTCAATTTATATCATATTAAATTGCACAGAGAAGTAGAATAGGTGCAGAGAGTAGTACAAAGAGTAGGGCTGTAACTTCCCTTAAGTATATGGATGGAGTGAGCTTGGTCAGTGTTTCATGTATCTGTTTAAAAAAAGGAAGGAAAGAGCATGTTATCCATGCATGTTGACTGTCTGTAGTGTAGATAGTATCAAACGATCTGTCGTTGTTTCCTGTTGTGAAATGATTCAAATTGACAATGTGAAATTAATGTGTTTGTTAATAACAAGCACAGATCCTGTACAGGCCCAATTCAATTCAATAGGCGAGAGGCCATCTCGCAGCCAAAGAAGCCCTCTAGAGGCCATCTCACGAAGTGTTGAAGACTGACTGTGACTGACTGACTGACTGACTGACTGACTGACTGACTGACTGACTGACTGACTTGACTGCCACCCTGCCTGAGCTGAATACGCCTCTTGATGCCCCCGGCTGCGCCATGGGAATAAACGTATCAGTTATATGAGCGAATTACAGGTCGCCACCCAGTCAGGGATCATACACCAGTTTACCCATTGGTTTATGGTCCATGACTTGGTACTGTCTCATGCTATCTAGTGGGTTGTAGGAGAACCTCCGCTTTAGGTTGGAAAAATAATACGAACAAACTTCTACCACGTCTATCAAAATAGAATTTCACTAAGATAAGATTTAGAAAATGTATCACTTGATCTTCAATATCTCTTTTCTCCCTACAGTAGCCATAATTCTTACCCATGTACAAACAGTGTTATCAAGTGCTGGCCAGCTAACCTTTTCTCTTTGTTCTTCCTTTCCTTGTTAGAACCACAACATTATACTGTGACCAAAATCAACTGTGGAGGAGACCATAGTTTCATATTGTACTCTGGTGAGCAGGTATGTGATCTGACAAATGTTGCTTTTCTCTTTCTTTAAAGAGTTTAGCAGTCCACCTTCCTAAATCTTGTTGCCTTATTTATTATTACCTAATTATTCGCGTCAGTTGATCCCAAATCTATCTAGTCTCCATACATTTTATTACAGCTGGATCCTGTAGACTCTTATTTGCCAGTGCTGCTGCTTTCAGTTTAATCAGTTTCACTGTTTTACCACAGGGCGGCAGCGATGCCGTAGCTTTTGCTTGGTCTTATATACTGTATACATGGAGCAAATGTCTGGTACAGATATCATGCAGATTGCCTGGAATGTGCACTGATAAAGACATAACACACATTCTGTCTCTACAATGTAATATTTAGACCTCAGGCTTGGCCTATTTATTTTATCTACATGGAGGAAAGGGACACAACCCAAACAGAGGCCTGATTGAATGGCCTTGTACAGTACTGTGCCACACACAGTGGAAGCACCATTGTAAACATTCTTCTAAATGTTATCTTGACTCCGTCTACTTTCCTCTCTGCAGAGGTCCATCCCTCCAGAAGACTTCAGAGTGATTAACATCAGTCAAGGCATCTCCCAGATCAATTATGAAAGTTTAAATTCATGGAGGATGAAACTGATAGACAGCACAGATTCTAGTGTCACAAAGTAAGTCAACAATAAATAATTATTATTGGAAGTAGATTAGGCCCTATATTTTTGAAATCTTCATGCTCTTGTTGTAGACTTTTAGGAATGATAGTGGTATTTGGATTTTTGTAATATAACAGGGTTTCCATGGTCCTTGACATTCCTTGAAAGTTTGTGGATTTGAGAAAAATTTAATAAGGCCTTAAAAGTGAAATGAATGGATGGCCTTGAAAGTACTTGATTTTTTAATAAAATATAGCACCCGAATTCATCAATATGCCTTAGCTCTCTCCGTCCTAGGATCAACACTGCCCATCCTGAGGAAAACCCTGTGATGGAGATTTGTGTTGATAAAGCAGCAGATTTTAAATGATTTCTTGACTTGACAAGATCAGCAGTAAAAAAATTAATGATTTTCACAAAAGTAATTGAAAAGTCCTTGAATTTGATGTCTAATTGAGTGTGGGAACCCTGATATAAGATGACAGATTTTATTTTTAATAATCCATTAATCTTTTCATGATCTCTGCACTTGTCGCTCAGCTAATACGTTTCATGGTCGGACTCTGTTTTCAGTGACATCATACTTCTACTCTCCTCTACGGCTTGTTGGAATGCCAGCTTCTTGGACCAAAGGTGCGCAAACCCTTTAAGCTCCATCTATACCTGAACACACATAAGTTATGGCACAAGAAGTATAGCCAGGCTTTGTTCACATTACAGCATTTTAAATGCAAGTATACCAAGGCAGGGCTTGACATTAAGGCTTGTCCGATTGTCCGGGACAAGTAAAAAAAATGGTAGGACAAGCATAATACAGCTTTAACTTGCCCGAACGGACAAGTAAAAAAAATTCCCCCAAACTAATAGTAACGTTATTCCATCTGATCAGAAAGTGCCTGTCTCGCAGTGTAGCACTGGAAACTCTCAATCTCTGTATTACGTCAACATTACGGCTGCAGTGATTGGTAGAAAGGTTTGAACGGCGCAAAATTATTGTGGATCACTGATGCTGACTGACTGCTCTGGATATGGAGGAGAGCAGAGACTACCGTATGTTCCTTAAAGCTCCGAAAGCTAACCAAGCCCCAGGGAAGCGCCCTAGGCGAGCTCCTGGACTTGCGGCTGCCTCCAAATTAGAGTATGAGGCAAAACGAACCAGGAAATTTGTTCCAGCATGGACCGAACAGTTCCCGTGGCTCCGGCACACAGAAGAAGGGGGAGATTCAGAAGAGTCGATGTACTGCTACT
>OMLI01099934.1:0-10521 GCA_900302605.1 Rondeletia loricata
CAGTAGAACCAGGACACACAGTGTCATAGATGCGATGCAGCTTACACAGTTCCGCACTATAGGTTGTTGTCAATATCGTCATATTCCAACGCTCGATTCCTAGCTGGGGGGCAAGTGAGCAGACAGCTGCCCTGTCACATAGCTATATAGTCATTTTAGAGTTTATAAGAGCATTTATGACTTCTGATAGGTTAAATAGCTACTTTCGATACTTTTCTATACTTCGATACTTTTAAAATACTTTATATTTTCGATACAAAAAATATGGTATCTCGATACTTCGATAGTATCGATACTTTTGACAACCCTAGTAAAGAGATTAATTATTTTAATGTGAACATAAAGAAACAAGTAGCCTCCAGCTATCCAGCTCTTCTATAGCCACCTCTCTTCTCTTTCATCCCCCTTTAAGCTCAACTCCTGTCCTTTCTCCTACATCTCCCCCTCTCTATGTAATTTCCCCGCTCTACCTCCGGTCGACAATGGGGTCCCATGTTATCGTCGTGAAATGGCTGCTGTGGGAGAGAATTGTGAGAGATTCTCACTAGTAAAAAGGTGCAAAAAATGCAAAGCTGTGTGACTGTGTGTCTGTGCATACATAGGGCATGTATGCACATGTATTTATGTGCGTATATGTACATAGTGAATCAGAGCGTGTGTGTGCGTGCGTGCGTGCGTGCGTGCACCTCTGCAGTGTGCTGACTCTCACTGAATGCTCTCCTCCCAGCAGGTGACCATTGAACCCTCAACCCAGTCCCCTGCTGAGGGAGGTGGCTGGGGGGTGAGGTCCACCTCCACGGAGACACACAGCTCTCACACAAGGCCTCACCCCTCGCCCAGGCACTATAAAACGTCGGCTCTCCCTGCAGTTGTTCAGTCTCAAGACCAACACCACCAGGTAAGACAAGCGACTGCTGTAGCTGTAGCTGTAGCTGGGACTGTGCTACTCCACAGGCTGGGGACTGGATACACAATAGGGAGTCAGTGCAGAATAACTTTGAGGAACTTTGCTTGTGTTTTAAAAAAAAGTTGTATTTGGGAAGCATTTTGAACTGCCAGAGTGAGGCTTCTACAATCTGTTTTTGTTGTTTTTGTGAAGTACTGTCAAAAGCAGGTTTCTTGCGAAGGTGGAAAAGTTGATGTTTTAACTTTTAAATCTAATTGAGAGAGAATGTATCTTATGTTGTGATTATATTTCAGCAGTAACTTTCAGGGTTCATTCCAGGACACTGTAAAATCTACTTTTAAAGCCCAACGCCTCTGGATAGAGACACTGTCTTGGAGTGCAGAGAGCTGAATAGCTAATTCTATGTGTGTCTTAAAGTACAGATTATGGATTAGGTAGCAGCCCAGAGCTAATCTCCTTTAGCAGTCTACTTAACTTTGTAGCTAGGCCTAATCAACCCAGATTACAGCTTCTTTTAATAGGCTGGCACATGCCTGGTAGTGAACTCATTGGGGACAGTCTAGGGATGAGTGTGTTACAGGATTCTTACTCTTGTGCCTGCTTATCTGGTCTTTACATGGCTTCAGCTGGGGGGATTCAAGAGTTATTGGATTACTGGGTTTACTTGTTTTTTTCAAATTCAGTTTCTGTTCATTCCTTTGTTTGTGTGTAGTCTGAACGTGTTTTCATGAAACTCCTTTTAGTGAAACATTGTGAGTGGGACGTATATTCACCAACTGTTCCCTCCTGTTTGCTCCAAAGACCACCATCATGAAATTCGTGGCTCTCGCTCTCGCCTTCCTGCTGGCCGTCGGTGAGTACTGCAGCCACGTTGTTACTGAGAGAAATGCTTTAGTCTGAACATCTATGAAATCATCTGCAGTTTTGCAAAATCAGTAGTGCTTTATAGATAAATCAGCACTTGAAATAGAGCGCTGGCTGCTGCTCTATCCTTCCTTCTCCTCACCACTTTTCTCTCTCCCTGCTCATCTCCCCACCACCCCTGACCTCGTCCCTCTCCAGGCTCCCAGGCTGCCTCCCTGCAGGCTGATGCCCCCTCCCAGCTGGACCACATCAGGTCTGCTGTGCGTATGTATGTGGCCCAGGTGAAGGACAGTGCCACCAAAGCCCTGGACAGCCTCGATGACACCGAGTACAAGGAGTACAAGTAAGGCTGCGCACTCAGTCATTCCCCGTTTCATTCTCCTTTGATTCATTGATACTTGCTCTTGGCCACTAGTCCATTCAGCCATTCTCTTTGTCACTTGTAGTTGTATATATGCTTATTCAGGCTTTTCTCAAGTCATTCATTTTGTAATCACTTGTTCATTGATGCATTCATTCAACCTTTTGTTCAGGACCAAGCTGATTGCGAGCATGGACAACCTGCACGCTCAGCTCCAGACCTTCCAGGCTGCCGCTGCCCCTTACACTGACGCAATCGTCAGCCAGCTCACAGAAGCCACCGCTGCTGTCCGTGCCTCCGTCATGGCCGACGTTGATGCCCTGCGCACCCAGCTGGAGCCCAAGCGAGCTGAGCTGAGGGCCGTCCTTAACAAGCACATGGACGAGTACCGCATCAAGCTGGAGCCCCTCATCGCCGAGTACACTGCCCAGCAAAAGGTCCAGATGGACACTCTGAAGAAGAACCTGGAGCCCCTGGTGGATGAGATGCGCGCCAAGGTGGCCGCCAACGTGGAGGAGACCAAGACTGCCCTGATGCCCATCGTGGAGGCTGTGCGCGCCAAGCTGACCGAGCGCCTGGAGGGCCTGAAGGCGATGGCTTCTCCCTACGTGGAGGAGTACAAGGAGCAGCTTACCAAGGCCCTCGCCGAGGTGAAGCAGACGGCCGGTGCCCTGAACGCCGAGGATCTTCAGAGCCAGGTGGCCCCCCACATCACTGCCCTGAGGGAGAAGGCCGGGCCTCTGGCCGAGGAAGCCAGGGCTAAGCTCATGGCTCTCTACGAGGCCATCGCCGCTACCATCAAGAAGGACTAAACCCTCGCTACCCTCTTCCTGTAACTAACCTCACCTTCCTGTCTCCCCTTCTCTCCATTCCTCCTCTCTACACACACACGTACACACCACCTCCCAAACATGAAGCCAATGCCTAACTGATGCACTTTCTCTGCAACAAAATGGCGGGACTCTTGCTCTGTCGCTCTCTCCCATGCACACACCTCACTTCATGCGCGCATGCTCAAGCACATGCAAGCAAAGACATACACAGACACATACATACTCAACACACACATGTGCTTTGCCAGTCACGTGCCATGACCAACTGCTTATGTTTTGTGTAGGAATTGTATGTGAATATTCACAAGTGCCTGAACCTCTGTGTAATGCTGCTTGTCTGATGAAAACTGTGCTTCAACAAATACAGCTCAATAAACATCTGACTGTTTCATACTACTTCACTCTCTGACTTTTAATTTGACAAATTTACGCCAGTTAGACATTTCTACGCTGGGGTTTTTCTTTTTTCCTAATGATCTGTCTGTGATGAAATAGACCATGTAGTCTCAGTATTTGTCTGTACATAGTGATAGTTTGAACAACACAACGCTGTATCTTGACATTTCCATATTCCTCTTAATAGCATAATTTGTCCTGCAAATCAAGTCAGTGTTAGTCAATGTCAATGTTAACATATGGAGAGACCACAATCCTATTTCATCACTATGACACCAACTAAATGACAAGTGACAATGATTACAATGTTTTACTTTATCTTGAAACAAAGCCATTCAGACACATATTGAAGGTCCCCAACAGTGGGGGATTTTTATAGCAAACCCCTATGCTATTTTTCAATTGATGCAACTGTTAAATGGGTTGGCTCAGGATTCAATACATCACACAGCAGCCCTGTGATGCATTTTGCTATTGCATCCAGGTCTATCCCCCTTGTGAGCCCCTGTAAACCCAGCCAAAGTGGGGGCACAAGTATCACTTTATTTATACCAATGTTTGAATATGGCTAATTTTAAATATTACAAATTAGTTAATGTAGTTTTAAAACAAAGCCATTCACGTAAGCTCCCAGGAATGTCATAGTATACATTCAGCCTTACTGGAGTGTTTTTGACCCAAGTGGGCCTTTAAGGTCATATCATGCAGAGAGCCTTTTGTAAAGGCATGATTGATCACAAGGTCAGTTGGAAAGACGCTATATTAACACAATCTGTTCTATTCAAAAAGAGCATTCAATAACACATGAGATATTTTTGCCTGTGGTCCTGTGAGCTGTGATTAATGAGTTGATCAGGGGAGAGAGTCGGCCTATTGACAAGCTGGAGTCTAGTTGTGTTTTATTAGGGAGAAGCCCTCTTCTCTGCTTTGGATCCTTCAGGCTGGAACCCCTCAACACCGCCCCATCATAGAGCCACATGGGGCTACACACACGCACACGCACACACATCACACATCACACATCACACAGCACACATCACACACACACACACACACACACACACACACACACACACACACACACACACACACACACACACACACACACACACACACACAAACACACACACACACGCACGCACGCACACACACACACACACACCGCACACACACACACACACGCACGCACACACGCACGCACGCACGCACACACACACACACACACCACACACAAACACTCTCACATATACACACAGAGACAACCTTCAAGTTATCAAAATCATATCCCATTTGTGTCTTACTTTGAACTTTATGCACTATTAATGCAAGGCTTTCACCTGATACAATACTTTGCAAATGCAGTGAGGTGAGACCATGACACACACACAATCCAAAGAGACCAGATAGCCTGCAAGACCTGACAGCATCCATTTTAGTCAGTAATAAGGGACTAACTGACTCTCCAATTAGGATGGTGTTGAAACTGTGATCCAGGAAAAATGGGCTATGAATAATAAAAGCAGTTTGTTGCCGTCCACATCTGTCCACACCCAGTAACACTGGGCTGATCAGGATGTTATTAATGACCTACTGGCTGGACAAGGCAAGCCCCACTTTAGGCTTTAGGCTATAGGAAATAATACTAGTAGATCCCATTGCAAGCAGGGATTTCTAAATGTTCCATATAGGGCTTTTGTGTGTGTGTGTGTGTGTGTGTGTGTGTGTGTGTGTGTGTGTGTGTGTGTGTGTGTGTGTGTGTGTGTGTGTCCACAATTCTTGCGTGCGCAATTGTGATTAGTGCATGTCAGTGGCTCTATGAGTATGGTAATGGATGAGGCGGGCATGGCGGTCCCCAGTGAGCGTCTCAGGGTGTATAAAGCCTGCTCGTTCCTGGACACAACACTGTGGTAACACTGGGTGTACACCTACCGCAGTAGCTGGGACTGGATTGGGAGGAACAATATGAGAATATTTCTGCCTTGATTTCTATGTTGCATAGAGAAGGTGTGTTTTCGGTTCTCCTCTGGTCTCGGTGTGATGACTGGAGTTGCTAGTTGAGGTCAGAAGTTGAACTCCAGACAGCAGAAAAGGAGACAAAAACAGAAAAATTCATTAATCGTATTCATCTTGTGGGCCATCAGCAGCGCAGGAGATACAGGCCCAGACAGACACAGGCATGGACAGTAAGTATCTTGTCGCTATTTGTTTCATGGTCAAAAGTGTACTTGTCACCTTGACTTTACTGCTTTGTTGCCACTGTCTTTTGAATTGGACAGGGAAAATCTGCATTCTGGTGGTAGTGAATAAGGACAGAAGACTCCTCTCCTCTCTCCTTTGCTCTTATTTTATTTCTTTCCCCAGCTCTTGTTCTTAAATGAAGCAATAAAGCAATATAAGGCCCGACCTTATTGTTTGTTAGTTGTAAATTTTGGTGAATTGAATTGTAAGTAAGTCGCTCTGGATAAGATTGTCAAGTAAATGCATAAAATGGAAATGTAATGTAAACGTTTTTCTTTAGTTTGAAAGTCAACAGACTGTAAGATTGATGATTGCTAACTGCTCCATACTATTGATATGCCGCTTCTCTCCTCTCCTCTCCTCTCCTCTCCTCTCCTCTCCTCTCTTCTCCTCAGGTCCCCAGCTGTCCCAGAGCTGTGAACTAGCCCTGCCCTGCTGTGCAGAGGGGGGGTCACCGACGTGCTCCAAAGCCCCCCAGGTCAGTGGGGTCAGAGTTCAGCTAGAGATGTGTGCGCTATGGCAGCAGTTTGATCAGCTGGGCACCGAGATGATTGTTACCAAAGCTGGGAGGTATACATACAGTTACATACATAATCTCCATTACTTTCTCTTGTGCTTTCTTTCTCTCACCACGTTGTGCTCTTCTGTATCTCCGTGTACTACAGGAGGATGTTTCCGACGTTCCAGGTGCGAATCTCTGGGATGGATCCTGCTGCTGAATATGTCCTGCTGATGGACTTCATCCCTTTAGACGACAAGAGATACAGGTCAGACACACACACAGAGCGAGGTGCGTAGTGCATAGTGTGTGGCAGAGTGGTAGATGGTACTTTTGCCAACTTACGTAAATGCCCTTTCAGCTAGATTCTGATCTGTTCTGCTATTTCCAGATATGTCCGTTTATTCGAGCCCAAGGTGAATCTTTTCCTAACTTATTACCTAGACCAGGATTAGACCTTACAAACTCCCTCCCAGCTTAAAGGTCTTATTTCCAGCATATTTGATATAATCATATCTTTTTAAAATGTGTGTGTGTTAGATATGCGTTCCACAGCTCATCCTGGTTGGTAGCGGGGCGCGCGGACGTCGCAGCCCCAGGCAGGATGCATTTCCACCCAGACTCGCCGGCCCGTGGAGCCCAGTGGATGAAGCAGACCGTGTCCTTCGATGCTCTCAAGCTCACCAACAACCTGCTGGATGACAACGGACACGTCAGTCGATCTCTTTATAAATGTGACTCTTGCCTGCTTTTGATGGCCACGCTTGTAAGCCACTGTTTTTCAAAAGCTCAGTGAATAGAATCTCAGAGGAAAAGTTGATTGGTGTTTTGATTTTGACAGGAATGAAATGCAGAGTAATCACAGAAATCCACAGCAGCTCTGATGCGTCCACATGCATGTTCACTGGCAGTGTTACAGTGGGTGTGATGTGTGAAATTGGCTCTTTATGTGACTTGCATGTTGTGTGTGTTCCCCTGCTCCACCAGATGATATTGAACTCCATGCATCGCTACCAGCCACGTTTCCATGTGGTGTACGTGGATCCAGCTCCCGACAGCCATTTGCACGCCTACAGGAACTTCTGCTCCTTCTCCTTCCCTGAGACCCGCTTCATCGCCGTCACCGCCTACCAGAACCACCGGGTAAGACACCCAACGTCGATCGGTAGGCATCAAACCTAATCCTCTGGTCGTTTCTGTTTAGCCCTCTGAAGGCCTGATATTGAATGAATGATGCTACATATAATATAACTACTGAGTTGTTAAGCTCAGACTTGGAGAGCTGTCCCAAATCCCATCCACACAACAACTGCGACAATTGTCTGTTTCTCCCACAACACTTTGATTAGAGGATTATTTTTCTATTGGAAGTTTTCATTCCAAAATGAGATATACAATATACTATTTGAATAATGTAACACCTACTCTTACAAAATACACTCTGTCTACTCTGACACAAAAGAAAAAGTCGTCAGTGTGTATTATTGAAATTACTGACTATCTTGAAGCCTTTGCTTATATTATAACCATAGATCTGGGGGTGGCAGGGTGGCCTAGTGGTTAGAGACACGAACCTGGGTTCAAGCCCCATGTTGGGAAGCTTCTGCCCTGCTAAAGTGTTTTTGAGCAAATCCCTACCAGCTCCAGGAGTGCTGTTCTGTAGCTGACCCTGACCTTTGACCTCCCTGTTGAGGGGGACAAGAGAAAAGAGAAACTCCCTATAGCGATACATTAAGTATCATATTATTAGTATGCATCTTTTTAGCATGAAACTATCTACATTTTTCAAATGTGCAGTAGTGAATGGACATATATGATTTAGAATCAAACCCTTCATTTATCCGATCTATTTGACCCTTCCCTGCTCTCTCTCTCTCTCTCTCTCTCTCTCTCCCAGATCACCCAGCTGAAGATTGCCAGCAACCCTTTTGCTAAAGGCTTCAGAACTACAGACCCACAGGACTGGTGAGAGCCAATATGGCTTCAATATCAATCATTCAGGCAGATGAGTTTGGGAACAACGTCAAAATATGGTCAGGTCTGACTACAGCTTGCCTGATAAAATCAATCTAGACCATTCCATGGATAGGCCAACTGAAACCATGACTAGACCACAGTGCATCTTTGTCACTCTTATCAGCTGGTAAACAGTGATAAGGCAGCTCTCTCTCTGATAGCTTAACTTTGACCTTTGTAATCTCAGTGGAAATGCTCAGTGGAAACGATTTCATCTATGGAGTTTCACACTTGGACGGATGTTGGCCATGTATGGTAAAACTGAGAGGGAAGTCATTATGGTGATGCCTGAAAGTTTGCAGCGGTCTGTGTGTGTGCGTGTGTAAGGGCATGTGTATGTCTGTTTACTGTCTGTGAATATATACATGTGCGGTGTGGATAATTACGTGTGCGTGTGTGTGTGTGTGTGTAGGGTGGGCAGTGCCAGGCCCCTGACAGTGTGGTGCCCACCAGAGGGCAGAGCTGAGTCCCACACCACCACAGCTAGAGAGCAGAGAAGCTGGGGATCAAAGACTTTAGCCAGTAAGTTCCTCTTTGTCTTATGGATTATGTTGGGTTCAATGACTCAACATAATTAATAGTATTGTTTCATAAAACATTATATTTCCATTCTTGGAAAGAAAAAGGTTACCTGATACCACTGTTCCACTGTACCAGTTACCACTGTTCAGCATTTAGAGGATGGTTTCCTCTAAAATGTCACTATTATGTAAGTAAGGGCTCAAGATAGCAAATAACTTCAATAATTCAGTAATACGTTTTACTTTTATGGCAGCAATCATTTTGTCATAGTAAGTGTTGCATTTGAAAAGTCAGCTACACATGCATATATCTTGATTTTTTAAAAAATGTTTTATTTTATTTCAGTTTTTCATTTTTAGTATGTGTACAAAATTTTTCATTCATTTTTTCTTTGTCTCAGTATGTTCTACTGAGGTTATTTTGCACACATATATTTCTGCTCAGTGTATTCCAGTGTTGTAATTGTCAATTGCATTATGTTTAAATATCCACCATTTGTTCTGTTCTTATTCATATTCTATTTTCTTTACTGTATTATTTTACTATTTGCTGCAGCAACGACCCAATTTCCCCACAGGGATCGTTAAAGCTTCATCTTATCTTAAATGGAGGATATTTCCTTTTGGAATGAAACTCTTCAATTCTTCACACACCATGTGCATAATCTTTCTGCATGTGACTCCATACTGTTGCAGAAAGTGGATGCACATCTGAAATGCTGACCAGGTGCTTGATACAAGAGGCGAGGCAATGAAGTAGGAAAAAAGATATCCCAAAACAAGATTAATGCTCCCTTAGTGGTTTATTCAGCAACATTTTGACCTCAAGGGGTCTTCATCAGTCCTCATTGATCCTGTGTGCAGGTATCTTTTTCCCTATGAACATAGAGGAGAGCAAAACCAGAACCTGATGATTCAGATCAGTGGAGTGGACCAGCGATTTAGATCTGAGAGAGAGGATACAACTTTATTCTGAATCCTGATCAGTACCTCTCTAACCATGTTCCTCTGCAGCTCCAGGACAGGAGGACTCAACCCCCCTATTGGCAGAGCAGTGTGGACTGCTCCCCCACTGTAAAGACTCCTTGGGATGCACCATGGAGAGAAAAGATGGGGACAGTATACTGCCACCTCCTTCTTTCCTCCCTCTCCCCTCCTACTGGGATTGTCCAGGTTCATCTCCAGAAAGAATGAACCTGGGATAAGACGAGAAGAGGGAAAGAGAGGCGAACTGACTGTGCTTTGAAATAAATATTCAATTTGCCCTACTGTTTGCTTGCTCTCTTCATATCATGTAGTTTAACATTACAGTGTGTTTCAGGTGGTGTGTTTCATAGTGAGTGTACATAAAGTTTGAGGACTCCCTTACAAAAAAGAACTATAGCAATCCTATAATTTTAAAAGGTACGATACAAATGTCACATCAAGTCTGTAATCCTTATAGGAGTATCATAAGAATATTACATAAGAAGCTTTCGGACCGCAGGAACCTTTTCATAGTTCTAAGTAGTTTGGAGGAACTGTCCTCTTTTTGTTGTGTTAGCACAGCAGGAACTAGGAACCATCGTAGTTCCCAGAACGCTGTTTTGAGGGACTTTTTTAGCTCCTACTTCAGAGCAGGTACTCTCCCAGCAAAGAGGAACCTTTGGTGACGTAGGTGTATGGTGATTGGTCGAACACGAGGCAATACACCACCGTTGATGTAACGTTCCTATTGGCGGTGCGAATGCAAACAATAAAGTAGGGGGCGGCTGTAGCTCAGTAGGTAGAGCAGTCGTCCTATGATCGAAGGATTGGGGGTTCGATTCCCGCTCCTGCTGAGTTTACATGCCGGTGTGTCCTTGGGCAAGACACTTAACCCCTTATCCACCTTGCCTCATGTGAAT
>OMLI01099937.1:0-13983 GCA_900302605.1 Rondeletia loricata
CATTTGGCTTTAAGGCATGTCCCAAACGGAAGGCATCATAATATGTGTCCTAGTGCGTTGCACTAGCATTAGCAACATGTGTATGTCCACAAGAAGGACAGCATGGAATCAGCTGAAAATGGTCTCCATCAATCAACAACATCATGGGTAAGTCGTAAATGAGACATTATGTCAAAAATTCCAAACTAACCTTTTAAGTTGGGGGTATGTTGCTGGAAGAAAATTGCAAAACATATATTTACAACCCTTGTTTTTTTTTATTCTGAAAACGCCTTTAAAGCCCAAGTACTATAGTTTCAAGTTTCAATACTTTATTGCCATTCAACGTAGTTGATAGGAATTTGGTTCGGTGAGCTCACACAGAACAGGAACGACAAGGACCCCCACTCACATACAATAAAAACATCATGATATAAAAAGCAAAAACTGCATAAAAGCAAAAAGTGCATACAAGTAATAATACCAATAATAATAGTAATAGTTAAAACAACGCTCCCATAGCATTTCCAGTGTTTGAGAAATTTAAATGTAAAATCTAGTGTTAATAGAAAAAATACACCGAAATACTGGTATTAAAATGGTTAAAAAGCCTATGCAATGGGTTTTACATGGTGCATTTACGCGTGTAGGTACAAAAAAATAGACTTGAAGTGTAAAAAGACGCAGCAGGTCACAGTGTGACGGAGCTGAAACACGTGACTGTACGGAGCCGCTGTAGACAGCAGCATTGATTAAAGAGAGTGTTTCTGTTCTGAGAGGCGGGCGACAAAAAACGCGGCTGAGTCACGTACGGTAGTACTGTCAAATTAGTTAAAAATTTTTAATATGCAAATTAGGACCCACAATTTTGAATTAATATAACAGGTGGGGTTATTCCCTTATTTGCTACTGTACTTGCACATAATCCCCTGCATCAGATATTAGCTGATATAACGAGAAAGAGTAGACACTTGATTCATGTTGTAATTTGCATTCGTTTTAATATTTGAATGTGTAAATTGGTGTCAGAACATGGATATTTTCAGCTCCAGGGGTTCAAGATGGAGGCCTCTTGCTTTGACATCATTACCTATCTCACAGTTCAGTTCAATGCATCCATCCATCAGTGTCTGTTCATGTCAGTCTGGGAGCACTGTGGGATAGGGGGACTGAATGATGGAGCATGATCTCCCAAGATTTTGTGAAATGAGCACGATGTCCTAAAATGCAAATGTGCTCCATGCATGAAAAGTGAGAGAAATACGTTTTCCCACCAAAAAAGGATTGTCTGAAGGAGCCATGACTATACAAACAGGTAGTAGTCTGACATTGAAACAGAGCGGTGGAAAGTAAGGGTGTGGCGGTCGGGGTGGTGGATGGGTGGACATTACCTTCAACTCTGATGCCCCAGGTTAAATTCCCAACTCATACCAAGAACATTTCTACTGAGTGAACCCTAACCCTAACCCTTTAACCCTGAGCAAAACCTTACCCTAACCTTAACCAAAGTTTTAGTTGCCTAAACCTAACATTAACCTTAACCCTAACCATAAATAAAGTTGTTCTACTTAACGATCAGGTGAAAATGGCGTGTCCAATTCCTGTTATTGTCACATAATCCAATTCGTGGTAGAGGAATCTTCACATATAAATTATGAAGTCCACAACACGTAATCTGTGTTTCAGAGTTAATGCTCATTTCACAAAATTGTATGAGACTGTGTTGACAGTGTCCAAGAGGTTGCCGTCTTGAAACCCATTTTACTATTGCCATACAATTTGTATTCATGATATTATGGGTTTGGATGGTGTAATTGCCAGTGAATTACTTTACAAAATGTTTTTTGTTTTTTTAAAGTAATATGTTTAAGAAAGCAATATAGTCCCGCACACTTGCATAATACTTTATTGCAACGATTCGGTCATAGGACCTTCATCATGCTTTCTCTGTATCTACCTTTTCGTTTTTTGTCCTACGCACCTGTCACTCGTGATTTTTAGGTGTGCAAAAAAATATTTTTGTTTGTTTGCTTTGGTAAGATGAATGCGGCAAGCGCAACAGTGTATAATAATTACATATTACGGCCTATACCTGCATTTTCTGACAATCATGTAAATGTATTTCTGTTCCAAACCAAAGAGGCAGACAAGATCAAGACAAAGGGCCGTGCTATGTATTATGACAAATCTCCTTCAGAATGAGAACTTACTGTTCAGTGCATCAGAGCCTGAGATTAGAGGGGCACTGAAGTAACTGAATCCATAATAACAATAATCTTGCAATACCTGCAAGCAATAAATTAAAATGCAAATCTGAAAGCCTGTTGACATGCTTGTTGAAGCATCTCAGCAGCATTTGACGTGGCCAAGTCCAACCTCTGTAGTTTACATGATGTGCAGGTTCAACATCAACCCAAACAAACACAATATGATATCATGGCATGGTAAAAACTCATATTGAAAGCTTTGGAAACTGTTCTGAACTGATATCAGAAAGATATTTAGGTCCTGATTTCACAAAACGATGCAGGCAGCAGCTCTGGACGACTACAGATGTCATTTTGCTGCTATATTTACACAGGTTTTCAGTGTTGGTGCAGGCTGTCGTATCAACATCAATTCTATGTCAAAATGTTTGATGGGATTATTGCACAGGAGTCTTGGACATGAGTTAGCAGGCTGAGCTAAGCTACAGGCTACAAACAATGTGTGTTGACTGGATCTGTGGAGAGTTGAGACAGCATTGCTGCCACCGCCAGCAGTTTCAGACTGTTCCCCTGCTTTGTCTGCATGATACCTGGCTGGCTGGGCAGCTTTAGGCCCTGTCCACACGTATATGGATATTTCCGTTTTCCAAAAAATTCCTGTCCACACCAACGGTGTTTTAGAAAATCTCTCCGTCCACACGAGAACGCAAAAACGATTTGCTCACATAAGCATGCCAGTGTCATAAAACTTTATGTGAAACACCACAGAAGAACATTAGGAGCATGCGTATTCGGCAAGACACAGAGAGAATACACATAATACTCGCGATTCCTGGTCCAAAATCACCGTTTGCAGTATACTTTGAAACGCGGATGGAGAGGTGGATTAAGAACTATTGGGCGCAGTATATTTATACACCGCCGCATGACAGTGTAGTGATGAAGTAAAGCTAGGGTGACTTGTAAACACGGAATTAAACCTAACAGTACTGACCACACGTAAAAAAACATATGCTCAATACATATAAAACAGCAATTGCCATGCGCAAGTTGAGGTCATGATGTCAGCGTTTTCAAAAAGCTCAGTTTCACCGGTCCACACAAATACACAGAAAACTGAGTTTTGAAAAATCTCCACCCTGGAAGGCGTTTTCAAAAAACTCTGTTTCCAGTGACCTAAAACGCAGTTTTCGTGTGGACAGGAGGCCAAAATGCAGAGAAAAATATCCATATACGTGTGGACGGGGCCTCAGATTGGCTCTCAGGTGGCGTGGGTGGGTGAGAGTCCTAGAAAAGATGATGCACCCCTAATAAGAAAACTATTGTGTTGAACGTTTTAAGCATTGAAATGGTTAAAACATATTTCTGTGACTCCAGAGCGATCCTTATGCTGTATTCTTCAAATTGTTTTTCCTCCTGTATGTTTTCGATCAAATGTACATCCACAGAGCAGGGAGACGAACGAACAGAATGAAAACTGCCTCATGCATATGAGAAAGCCTTGGTACAGTTAAAGTAGATGTGGTGAAGACATCACAGTGCATTGCTCTAGGCCACAAGTGAATTCCTTTGGCCTTTTCTACCTTGGACGTCGGTTCCACAACACTCACATTGTGAAATTGTTAAATATTGATGCCTTTTCCTTGGCTGCAACAATAAAGACATTCTGTCGCAATAGCAAAATGGAAGGATGCAGAGGAAAATGCAGCTTATAAGAGCTTTTCTAATTCCCCCCTTCTTCAGTGGCTTGCTACTTATCATATGTACTTACATTTTGTCAGAATATAGTATTGTATTGTAGCTCATCTTCCAAAGTAATGTGAAATACCTAAACAGTAGTATGACTATAGAGCATTTTCCATTTTCATAACACTGTAGAGGATGACGAAGAGCTGTAACAAGTGTGAAATGCCTGAATATCACGTTTCTCTTTTCTATTTTAGCCCTCCAATGTGTGTGTGTGTGTGTGTGTGTGTGTGTGTGTGTGTGCGTGTGTCTGTGTGTGTCTGTGTGTTTGTGTAGACCTGGATATCCCTGCAGGCTGAGGCCAGGGTACCCAGGGCGTTGCAGTGAGGCTTGTCCAGGGGTTTGTGGCCCCTGCTGTAGCGTGGATGAATATTCATCATATTTACCCTGTGGAAGACGTAGGGTGAAATGCGATCCCCAGTCGCCTCAGCTCAGCTCCTTGCCTCTCTCCCCATCCATCACAGAGACTGCAGTCCTCCCCCCAGGGCTGCTAAATGCAGTGAACTGCCCTCTCGCTCCAGTGCAGCAGCATCCAGACAGCTTGGTTGTGAAATCAGGCACAGAAAACCAGGAGCGCTCCAGCTAAAATGCAGCTGCACATTGATGTACCCCGTGCTTCACCTAAGTAGAAATCGAGGACCGTTTCTTTATAACACAAAAAATCTGAGAGTAAAGACTCAACGCCTGCTGTGTTGGATAAGTGCAAACCTCTCCAGTTTAGAAGCAGCCACCTGTTCCCACTTTAGGACTGCTGTGAATTTTAGAGCAGATACATTTTGAGTTTCCCAGCAAGCATTTGACAGACGGTGACATGCAGGAGGAGGCCAAGTTCAACATCATCATTTATGGCATGGTAAAATTCATATTAAAACAGCTTTGGAAACTGTTTTGACCTGATATCAGAAAGATATTTAGGTCCTGATTTCTCCAAACGATGCAGGTAGCAGCTATGAACGACTGCGGACGTTGTCTCAGTGTTCATTTTGGAGATATATTTACACGGGTTTTCAACGGCGGTGCAGGCCGTCGTATCAACATCTATTCAATGTTTGCTGGGGTTGGACTGCAAGCCTCCCCAGCTTCGAAGGACCCACCTGTTCCCACTTCGGGGCCTCTGTGAATTTTAGAGCAGATACATTTTTTAGTTTCTAATCAAAGGGGTGTTTCACTATAAGAATACCTGAATATCTAAAGTATCAGGCTTCAAGGGCATCTGGGCTTTCATGAACAAACCAATTCACCAGCCCTCTGCATCAGATGGGTAATTAAGAGAGCGGCTCCTGCCAAATCCGATCACCTGCTTGTCCGCTATTTTTACCCTCTGCAGCTCCGGAGATGAAAAGCCAAATGTTGCTCACAGAAAGCAGCAGCAAGTAAGAGCATGGAGATGCAGATGAGTGGATATTCTGTGTTTTCTCACGGACCGATCCCGTCTAATCACTGCTGATGTGTTTGTGGCATTGCATACAAGGTGTGTGATATGATTTTCATGACATCTAGCAACCAACGCGCTGTTGTAATAATCCACCATATAATAGTGTTGAAGCTCAAATGTTCTAAAGCCCCCCCACCCTCTCATTATAATGGTAAGATTGATATTGATGGAATTTGGCAGATAATGTATAATATCATGGGGTGTTCTCGGGAATGTAGGTGTCTGGTTGTTGAACGTTAACTAGCGGAATTTCTCAAATTCAAATTGAGATAGCAGAGTCCTCATCTCACTTGCTAATGCACAGCAGCAGTATCAGTGTGGGAGTTCAGTAATATTTCATTTGCAAGATAGTCTTGTATCAAGCCACCCGCACATCCAGCTTTGGCATCTATGGGTTTTTTGTGTGTTTTTTCCCATTTTTTTCCACAGGCAGCAGATAGCTAGTAGGATCCCTGACTCAGAGTACATCAGCCATTACATTCATCCCTTGTTCTAATCCTTGGTGTGATGACTCGGCTGTTCTAACAGGCTGCCAGAGCTCCCAGTCAGCTGCGGTTAGTGCCTCTGATGTCAAAACACCGTAATAGCACCTTCACCCTCTTGGCTCCCGGAGGGATGCGGTGTTAGGATTTATTGGCTTTTCAATCGTGGCTCTATAGTCCCACCATAGAAGATTTTTACATTAAAGGGGCATTAGGTCATCTATGACTTTCATCGAGCTCTATTGGTGACCAGTAGGTATTACAACAACACCACGGCAGAGTATGGAGTTTTGAAAGCCAGAAGTCTCAGCACCTCACCAAGTAATCATCGAGTCACTGGTATTGATCAACAACCCAATCAACCCTCCGCTGATACATTATGGTCATTTTGTGCATTGGAGCAGTAAACTCCTTACTTATTGCACCTTTAACTTTTGATGCCTCCCTACTGTACCTTTTCCCTTCCTATCTCACTTGCAGCCTCGGTTGATACCTATGGTCGCTGTAACAGGATTGGCCTTGATGTGCTGTTGGCTTGTCTTCACTGAAGCTGCAAGGTCCTTCAGACTTGTTTTATGATAGGAAGGAGCCGGCTTTGGGTTGGTGGGTAGAGAACTTCCCCTGAGCGCTGCTCTCAGTGGATAAGTTGTTTTGAAGGCAGAGCAAATCATCCTCTAATCAATATGTTTACAAAAGCAACTTTACAGTGTACTGGGAGAGTCCAACCTGGGCTTGCATCTCAGAATGTATGTACAGTGTATTTCTCCCAACCTTGATGCTTTCACATGAACCAGAGCTGCCATACGGTCCCATACCAAAGTCTGCTCTGGAGACAGGAATGAGGAATGCCCTCTCTTTTTGTGACCCAGCGATCACCTCGCTACTGCCTGTGCATCACGCAAGAGACCGAATGGTTCAATACCCGTCAAGTGTCTCACCGACTCTCTGTCCGGCCCCACTACAGCACTGTGACAGGCAGAGGGGAGATGTGACGAATGCAGACTAAGCTGAGGCTACTACACGCTTCAAAACACTGCAGCTATGGAGTCCTCTCCAGCATCATTTGAAAAATACAGTACGTCACAGTTACTAAATGTGCTGGGTGTTGATTTCTTTTCTGGTGGCTGTTTTGTGCAGATATACCCTGGCCACATACTGTATATCACACAATTTCATATATGACTGGGCTGATTGAATGACGGTCAATAAAAATGACAAACAGACTGATAGTGAGCAGAGGGGAAGGTAGAGAGTCGGCTCATTGTCTCAATATAGGCTTCGGGCACTGGCAGTGAAGGACACCATCACACACACACACACACACACACACACACACACACACACACACACACACACACACAGTCCCCCATGGACCCAGGGTGATACATCAGAGGAGATGAGGCGTGCCATTAAACCTGCAATAAAACCTCCTCCTCCTTATTCAATAAGATAACCCATTCATTCTTCACTTGTGCCCTTCAGGGAAGTACAGATATCAGCATGGTTCACAATGAGGGAAGTCTGGCAAGGACTTCCTTTGATCAATTTAACTGGAGATAGTTGTGAAAGTTAGTGGGATTAATTAGCTCCAGCATTGTGCTCAGTCACACTGGGTGTCAGTTTATAGAGCAACTTGTCGAGTCAAGGATCATTGTAGAAACTTCATAATTGTATATGGCAGGCTTTAACCACACCTATTAACTGGAATTGTCAGATTATGGTTCCTGGTCAAGTCCCTTTGAAGAGACAATATTAAAAGTAAAGGGAAGAAATAGATTGATGTGAAACAAGTCTAGACAGATTAGGAGAAAAGACAGTCTGCAAGTGGTAGAAAGTCCCTTGGGGATAGATCATAAATCTTGCAAGGATGTGATAAACAGGAGAGTAGTGTACCATAAGGTGCTGCATGCTGGTCACAGTAAAGGGACATCAGTTTTATTCCTAGAGAATTTTATTCTCCTGATATCAGTAAACAACACAGGGAATGTTCTGGTGTACTCATATTTTCTTACCCTGCATATGGCAGTAAATATTGGTAATTATACATGTTCTTATCAATTAGTATCAACAACCAGTGTTGGGTTAACGCAGTACTCTGTAACACACTAGAGTACTGTTTTGTGGAAACGAGTAACTTAACGCATTAGTTATTTATGTAATCAGTAATTAGTTACTTTCTCTAACTTCTTTATTTTTATTTTCCTTTCAAATGTAAAATTTTTTGTTAGTGCAAATTAGAAAGAATAAAAACTGAAAGCATGACGTTATTAAAAGCGGACGATGCAGGATGCGGCTGGGCGCGGTGGAGGCTTGTAGGCTCCGACTAGCTTTCAGAGTGGACACAACAATAAACTTCAAATTTAAAGAAGCATTTGCATAGCAAGCGCAGCACAAAGACACTTGAGGAGAAAAACCACAAGCTAACTACTGAAGATGAGCCGGGACAGACTACAGCACCAAAACATCTGAGAGAGAGAGAGAGAGCTCTGTGATCTCACTAGTTTACCATGTATCAGTGGTACCCAAATAAATGAACGCTACCTTGCCTTTCAGAGGTCGATGTTTTTAAGTAGGTAACTTGCAAGTACTCTAATGAGTTAGTTTTAATAAAGACTAACTTAGTAAAGTAACTAGTTACTATTTAGGGCAATTAAAGAAGTAAAGTAACTAGCTAGTTTCAAAAGTAACTTTCCCCAACACTGTCAACAACACATGTTGCTTCAATGCACAAATATGACACCCAAATAACTAGAACAACACCAATTTTGCTCTCAGCTGATGAGCAGTAGTTACAGGCTGTGACGGTTAGTGTGACAAAGAGATACTCCATGGAAACCTACGCCCACCTTCAGCTCACTTCTTGCTTATTGCCTTTGTAACAGTATTACTCCAGCAATGGAGAAGGACTGAAGCTAATATGAAAAGGCTAATGCAGCCATGATTAAATGACAAATCTGCCCCCCGTCTCTGGATAATACAGAAGCAGATATCTCATATTGCCTTCGTATTACTGCAAATACATCTAAGGGCCCAAAAGGAAAGGTTATTGTCTGAGACTTTTTTGAAGTCGGACAGCTAATATGAGCCTTCAAGAAGTCTGAGGCTTAGATCGTTCATTCAGATGCCGTTTGCTGAGATTCGGCAATAAATATAATTGAGATCAAAGAGATTTTGAACACAGATGAAACCACAATAAAAGATAAGAGATACAAGAGCTGCAGACCTAGAGTTAGTGGCTCTCTGAAGCTGCGTTCAATATGGAGCAGCTGGCCAGTGCTGGAGTTTTTCAATAACGACAGACACTAGATGATGATGGAGAAAGCTCAAGGGCATCATCATCAGAGCTGCTAAGAGTTTTTTTTTTATCTGCAAACTCCGTGGTCATCCATCATCCATCGAAAAGTGAAACCCTCAGCAGCCTCTCTTGTTTCCCAAATTAAATTCTCCACAGTGGCTGCATCTGAGGATGGTTCACCTAGGAGTTATGTGCCAGAGAGGAGATCCTGAAGAAGCTGCAATCAGAGAGGTGTCACAGATTCAGGTGATCTGTGAGCCCCGACAGCAAAATTATTTTGGAAGGGAATTTGTTGCTCTGATTATTGTGCCATGTGCTCACGCCGCAAGCACACTTAATATTCTGAACTGTCTATTTCATAGTGTCTCTGCAAATAAGATGAGTCCTGAGTCAAGACAGAAAATCTATTACAGCTGTACCACAAAGCCCTGAGTGACAACGCTGTAACCTGCCTGCGATCAAGTTGGTTGTGGACACTCAATTAAAAACTAGCCAAGGCAACTAAAGTGATACTATAAATACCTATTCATCTCCTATTGGGACAGACTGGAAAACCTGTGAAATATTTTATGGGTAAAGTATATTTGATAAAAGTACACAGAATGCTAGCAGGGTTTCAAACGACCTGCCAGTTGTTAGTTTAGGTACCTGGGGAGTTTATTCATCCAAAAATCAATTGTTTGTACTCCAGAATTCAACTCGTGTGGCCATGTCTTGAATGTATGATGTAAAATAATACACCACTGTGAAAATAGTAGAAAATGCTCCTCTGGAAATATGAGGACAATCCATATCAAACAACAATAAATGCTCAATTATTGATCCAGAGTAATATTTCAGCAGTTTCTGTTTTATCTGCAATTTTTCTCTTTATCTTTCCGCTCATAAAAAATTCAACAGTCCAATCTTTGTATCCACATTTTCATTATCTGCAGATTTCATCAAGTGAATCCATTAGTGCAGTTTAACATTACACCTGACCAAAAATCCATGCTTTGCAACTGGGAAGTTTTATGACCATCAACTCTGCTGGCAATAAAATCACAGTGAAATACACTTCAACAATGAGTAATGTTTGTCCAAAGTTTGAAGGTATAAGCTTTGAAGACTTGTTCTTCACAAAGTCTGAATTTGACATCTCTAACATGTAAATAAGCAGGAAAATTCACCAATAAATCATGACTTGATCATGATGATAATCATTCTCAGGAACTATCAACACATCATGTTAAAAAAGTTTCATTGCATTACTTATGGGTTCAGTTGAGAGCAAAATATCCCAGCAAACATTTTGACATGTGCCTGCACCACAGTAAAAACCTGTGGAGATATAAAGAGAAAGTTGAGACGACGTCCGTAGTCGTCCATAGCTGCCACCTGCATGGTTCTGGGAAATCAGGACCTAAATATCCTTCTGATATCAGTTCAAAACAGTTTCCAAAGCTCGTATGGGTTGACGTTGAACTTGGCCACCTGCTGCACGTCGCCATCCATCAAATGCTTGCGGGGTATGGCAGACCTAGAAAATATCTTCAAAACGTCAGTGCACTTTGTGTAGATTTGTTGTTTTGTGTGGCTTTCTTCACTCGGCCGATGGACAACGGGGCTGCAAAGTGACGAAGGCCTGAGAAGAGACCCGAGGACAGGTGGGAGAGCAGCTGTTCCCACTGGGTACAGACACATCACCAGAGCAAGCCAGATGGAGGTTCTCGACACCTTGAAAAACACCCTCTGCTTCAAACCAAGAGGCCAGGGATGACGAACGACTTTATTAATATGTGACTGTTGTGAAGATCAAATTAAATCACACTCATGGGCTATTCATCTGATTCTGTGTCTGGCGCTGGGAGTATCGCTATGTTGTATCAAGTCAGCCGTTTGTTTTCCTTTGCTGTGGTGTAGCGTCTGCCTCATTATTGGCACAGATGCACATTAGTTCAAACATAACATGACAGTATCAGCTATTATTTTGTTCATGACTCACACAGTGAAAATGTCAGATGAACAATCTTGCCTCCAGACCAGCAAAACATCGGCTGCTTTAAGACAAAACCACAAATCCTGGCACGTGTGGATTTTTGGTCTTGTTGGATGCAAGGGATTTTTTATTCTGTCTCTTTAAATATACAATTTGCTGCAACCCTTGAGACCTTTAAATAAAGAATACATTTTTTATGGGGCACTTGTCAGGTGAAAATGGTGGTGAACTCAGAATGGTATTCACAGGCCTGAGATAGTTGTCTAATATGGCCCTGTAATTTAATAGCACTTTGGTGTATGCCTCATATCTTGACACATGACAGGAACCCAGGGTTATACATCGTCATATGCCTCCATATACAGTAGGTGTCGGACAGACGAATGCCGCCAGTACTTATGCTAATGGAATCATCTGACTGTCTATTCAGCAGGATGTCAGAGGGAGTGGTGATGAAAGCGTGTAGGCGGTATGAGCTGTACTGTAAATGACTCGTATAGCAATTCTTACCATAACAATCAATAAAATCTAACAGAATGTCTCATTTCAGTCAAAGGTGGGTGTTATGGCCTAAATAATAGCTACCCACTAGAATTGAAGTAGGATTTACACTGACGCAGGTGAACTGGGACAGGATGACCTTCAGTTTAATGACAAGATACATATCTTATATTTCCTTAAGAGGATAAGAATAATGCTCTTAATAAATGTAGATCTTGTTAAATTAAAAGGGTATTTATTGAATTTGAAGTCCTCACAGGCAGAACCTAATTGGCCGACAACACCAGCTCCTTAATTAAAAAGCAGGAATTGAGGTAAACTTGCCTCTTTGGCAGGAATTTTAGTAATTACTTAGTGAGGGGAACAATCAATAGCAAGTCCAATTGTGATGATTTAACTAGAGTAAGTCTGAAACTTTCTGTAAGGAAGATGAAAGGATGGATTTTACAAAAATACAATAACTTTTAATTTAACCGCTCAAATAAAATCACATTTTTACATCTACATTAAACATCTTTGATCATATATGTATATAAAGAGAAAAAATAAATTCTAATAATAGGGCCCCTTTAATGTAGACTATACCATCTATCGTATTGCCTGAATCATCCTGAAAAATCTGACGTGTGCATCCTTTTTTATGAGTACCTTTAATCCTGAGAGAGGGCAGACTTATTGTTGATCACACTAAGGGAGATGCAGTTTTGGATCCAGAGCACTTTGTAGTTGTGCTTGTGTTGTCTGGATGAGCAAGAACCGGGCTGAGGGAAGTCAAGCACAGACTCTAATCACATACACGGCGAGACTGTGTGGTGATCGCCTGCTGACCGCCTCAAGGCAATGATGGAGGACTGAAGCGAATAGTAAAGGGAGGGATGGGGAAATGGGAAAATGCAACCCCTCTTTACACAGTCTCTGCTGTCTAGTTACGAATATGCTAAACTCACACTACAGGGGTAGACAGTCGTGGCTCGTAAAAAAACATAGAATATTGTTAAAAACGTTTAAAACAACCACAAAAAGTTTCATGTGATCAGGGTTCTGATATTCTGGGGTGTCACAGCTTGAGACTGGAAGCGGCGGTCAGCTCACTGTCATGGTCTCCCAAAATGTTGTGAAATGAGCACGATGTCTTAAAATGCAAATACGTGATTTGTGCATTAAAAGTGAGAGAAATCTGTTTTCCCACCACGAAAGGATTACGTGAAGGAGACAAGTAGAATCAGGGAGTAGTGTGACATTGAAATAGCATGGTGGAAAGTAAGGGTAGAGATATTGTAAAATGGAGAGGAGATTCGCCACTCTGTATACTTTCAATGTTACCGCTGGATTATGAGCGCCCCCTGGCACAGTATGTGTAAATGAGTAAAAAATGACTAGGTGTGAATAGGGCTACATAGCTAAAATGCCAATTCATGTGAATATGCAGCTGTCAGACTCTAATGTTTAATGCATTGGAACTGACTCAGTCCCAACATCTCAGAATACCATAGATTGGATGGCTACTTACTGACAAATATAAAAATCATCACGTAAGTGTTGTTTATGACACTATTAAGACATTAATACCAAGGAAGAAGTCCAAAATGGATATTACAAATATCACCATCTAATATATAATCTCTCAAAAGCCGTGCCATAAATCTATTTCAGCACGTAGACTTAATTATTCATGATTTAGTAAATAGAATTGCTATTTTCCCAATAATTTACAGTATATGTCATATGAATATGGTATTTTAATAGTATCTACAAGTGGGAGCAAACCTCACACACTTACTTTCCTTCTGTCTTGTTGGTGGTGCGTTGACCTAGTGTAGTCACATATCAAGAGAAGACGGCTTACACCTTCATGATGAGCGAAACGTCTGTCAGACAAACCACACTTTGTATCTGCCTTCTCTTCTCTTGATAATAGTATCTACAAGGGCACTCATTAGAAAAGTAAAGGAACGCCCCCCTCCATTGACACAAATTCATTATCAACTTCCTGTGCCTCGAGCGTCACCTCTGGCCAGTCTTAAAGTGGTTTCCCTTCTGCTGCACCCCCTTTGATTATTCTGCTGCCCGTTGACGTGAGCAGAACTGACGCATGTTGCACTGTCAGTTCTAATGTGACCAAATAAATTAAGCAATTTGTGGTATTTGGTCACATCTGCCCTTCGTTTTTCAGTGGCACTTTTGCCTTTTTGGTCTGCTGCTTTCCCATGTTCATGTATTAGGCAGACTCAATTAGCAATTCATGCACAACACGATCTCTCTGTCATTGGTAGAATGTAGGCTACCAAAGTAAAGCTGGCGAGGAGAGAAAGATGGACACGAGATGTGATGAACTTATGACCCCCCGACCCACTCTATGA
>OMLI01099939.1:0-13592 GCA_900302605.1 Rondeletia loricata
ACGAAATAACATTGTGAATACAAGGCTTCTAGGAAATGTATCTGAACCGCGATTTTTTCATTCTCCCATTGCCATTATACTATGCAATCACCAGAAATGTAATTATAATCTGTTAAAAGCATAAAACTACATATAGGAGCGTTAAAAAAGGACACCACGGCCGTTTTAAAACTTTTTGTCATCAATAATTTAGAGTGCCAATCTCCCGGACCCGGGACAGGATCGTCGGGACTGTGTGCGCTACACAAAATGTGCAGTCGGTTTCATTTTCATCGCCGCTCATTGTAACGTTGTTTTTTTTACTCTCGTCCCAACATTAATTTACATCCTCCCCGATCATATTTTTATCGGCCCCGGGACGACGGGAGGTCCTTAAGCTCGAGCCCTGAATGGGCTTCGTGGCATCTTTAGCTTTTCCTTCGTCGTTTACTTCGAACCCGAAGTACTTCCAAACAGCACTTCTGCTGTTTTCTTTATCCACAAGTTGCGGAGGCTCTGCACTCGCCATCTTCGGAGCAATGAGAGGATTTGTTGACGACAGGTCTGTGAGGGGGGAGGGGAGGGGCAACGCGTGCTCTGCAGCAGCGGCGTGTGTCAACAACTTGCTGTAGGAGAGAAGACAGAGCGAGGAATCCAGCTGGTATCGATAGTGCAGAAAGTATCGATATTGCGGGAAATGAGTATTGAAACTTTTTTAAATATTCAGAATCGATATGTATCGAAAAATAGATACTTTTGACAACACTACTTCTGAGAGGGGAAAGAGGTGAGGTTAATTCTTTTTTTTTTTTAAACAACTTTAGAGAGGTCAGGACAGGTCCTCTCACTTGTGACCTTTTTACCTGTTTTTTAAGTATAGAACTTAGATGGACAGTTCTGAAGTGAAAGTCAACCACAGATGACATGTGTAACCAATTTGGCTTCACTTGGGCTTATGGTAAAATATGCCACTGGAGGCCAGAATAGGAATTTACAATAGCCACACCACTCCACAGAAAGGCTAAGTAGGTCTTACCATGGCTAGGGCCAACACAAAATGTCTGGTCAATACTACAGTACCAAGACCACATTTCATATATTTGAGCAGAAAAATCCTCTTGGATGGCAAAGAGATGCAAAAACAAGCAGAAATTTGAATTCAAATTGTACAAGTTGAGTGGCACTGTCTAAATACGTAAAAAATCCTACTTGGTCTGCTGGTGGATTGCAGTCTTATGATGGGCTTCTGTTTAGCTCTTCAGCAAGGTTGTTCTCTACACAATCAACCCAAGTAGGGGGAAATGGTGGGACAAGGGACAGAGAGGAAACGATTACTCATGACAGTTGAATATGGGAGAATAGATGGAAAATGGCAACAGCAGAGATGAAGATAAACTGACTGGGTAGGCCTGCTATACATGGAACCACAAGAACCACCAAGCAATGTCTTTACAACTGTTTCAGGAGGGATGTAACCTAGCTGAGCCATGCATGCATACATAAACAACACAAACATCCAACCACACAAAATGACTGCAGTGACAAAGTCAAAGCCTGGCAGGATACATGATCCCACCAAATAAATGTGGTTATGAAATCACAATACTGTACAAAGACTTTCATAGCAAGGAGTGGCAACATTTAGACCTAGTCTATCTACACCTGAAGTTCCACAATTGTCTTCTGGGGTAAAAAATAAGTAAGGGGCCAGGGATTTCAGTGAACCTGGGCTAGTTGACCTCTGACTACAGCTTCAGTTTCCATGGCGGTGAGGTACACACAGCCCATAGTTCAGCAAGCCTACAGGTGCTCCAAGATATAGGTCACCACAAAAACCTGGGTAGTCAACTTGTCATTACAGTAAAATAAAGCTACACAAGCTAATTATGTAATATTGAGGATCAACAGAAAAAACTATGCACAATACTGACTGTTTGAAATATTGCCATCCACTGAAGAAAGAACATTTCTTTCAGTCGTGAATAACAATAGCACATGTTCCGCTCCTATTCAAAACAAACTTGACACTCATTTTACAGGTCAGAGCCCCCGCCCCACATGAACCCAACGTCCCCAACCACTGCAGGCGTGCAGCTTTAACCAGTCAAGCAACCTACTTTACTCTCACCCTGACACTCACACACATTTTACCCCATCACTCTTCACTAAAACACACAAACACAGCTGCCACACACTAACACAACTAAGCATGAATGAAAGATTTTTTCTTCTTCCGTGTATCCCCCCCCATATCTGGCCCACTGCACATGAGATTTGACACATTATATTATAAACACAGAATGGAAACATGGGTCAGGCCTGGTAGTACTAAGTAATTTGTACCAGTTACGGTTAGCTGGCCATTTACAAATATGTACACGGTTATTTTACCACCTTGTGTATTAGTATGATAATCATATTTATCGTTCATGCACTGCAGACCTGTCGGAGTAACGTTAGTCATCTTGCTATAGTAATGCTACTGAATCACTAGCTTACCCCCTGGCTCTCAAGGCCCCCACACTGACAGATGTACAGTTACACACCAGTGATCAAATACTGACAGCAAGGACACACTTGACTGTTTGAAGAGGACAAGCAATCTATAACCGCACCTGACAAACTCAAAACAACATACTAAAACTAAACTAAACAAGTCAAAACAAGACAATGATAGAATTTCATTTGTTTACATTCACTGTTGTCTGTCCGTTGGTGCTGTGTGCAAGGTGGCTGGCTAGCTTAGCTAAATTAGTTATCCTAATGGCTAACGACAGTCCACTTCAATCCTTCGTTCTTCAACCGGAGTCTTTACCTCTTCTAATCCAAGTGTGCTTCACCCCCAAAATAAAATCCACCAAATGGATAGTCGGATTGTATTAAAAGTATGTTCTTTTGATTATGTCCCAGTTTGGCAGACCGACATCCATTCCGAAGCGCTTGACAGATTTCTACAACGTGAGACCGGCGCCGATAAACCACGCCCACTGTATGCCGATTGGACAGGTGCATTTTGCATTTGCCATATGATTGGACACAGCGTCTGATAATGGGCGTGTCTAAACGCCTCGGTGGGTAGAGGCTGGTAGGGGATTCACGTGGATCTCCATGTTACGCAACAGAGAAATATGGAGGGATTTCTGTGTCAATAATAACAAATATATGTAATAAAATTAATATAAATATAAATGGAAAAAGATAAATAAATACTACAATCCACAAATATGTATCAAGATTGCTGAATGCAAAAAACATAAACACAAATGTATCTCTCCATCCACAAATAAATGATTTGTTACTTGTGTTCTGTAAACCATCATATAAATACATTTAACATAATTAACAAAAACATACTTTTTTTTATTTTATTTTTTTTAGGTTTTCACAAAAGTTACAAACATATTTTTACATTTTTAAGGCAAATATATTTTCAGAGCCTAAACAGACATTTAAATAGTTTAATCTGCATTTGTGAATTGAACTACGCGTGTGGATCGGCTCGCATTTATATTCATCTTTTTTTACACACATATTGCGCCTCCACATGACTCCACCAGTCGAAAAGGGCCAGAGCGGAAGCCTTCCTAGTGTTGGAGTGGACTATCGCTGTGGCATAGGATCTTTGGAAAATATTGTTGCTACCATAGTAGAAGAAGGAGATATCATCTAGTAGAAGCCGGACAGACTCAACATGGACCGGACAGCCCCATGTTTAGCCGGGCATCGCGAGATGCGCAGCTCTATACCTATGATCTGCTCGACTCTGTCTGTCTGTCTCTTCGTCCGGTCATTGTTGAACTGCGCATGCTCGATTGTTGAACTGCGCATGCTCACAGACTGGGTCTCTAAGTCCGTGAGCATGAGCAGTGGCATGTAAACACAGAATCTAAACTTACGGCGAACAGTCCTGAGAGTGGCGAGCTCCCTTGGGCGGGGCCGCTTCATGTCATTCCGCGCTGCTCCGGACTGTCATCTGTTAAAACCAGGACTAGGAAGTATCATGAAAAACTAGCTCTCCCCCAGGAGCATGGCCTAGGAGAGCCAGGTGTTAGAAATTGTGCCTGTTACTTTAAAGGAACTATATGTAAATTCGCTGCCGAAATTAACATTCATTACGCGTTTTTTATAGCCAATGAGTGAATTCTCCGTAACTAATGAGAACTAATGAGACCAGCCGCGTCTCTCTCTGTTCAGCCATTCAGTCTCTGTATGAGCAGGACTGGGGAGGACTCGGGCCGAGTTTTCGCGGCAAATCTACTGGATGTGACGTTATGCGCATTCCCGAGCCTGCCTCTCACACAAACACATGGGGCACGCACGAGCCAGGAGCGCATGTAAGAGACTGACTGCAGTTCCCCTAACGGCCACCGGCGTCAGTAAGAGTAACAATTTACATATAGGGCCTTTAAGAGTGTTGCATTCTGGGTAGTGAGGGCAGCCAAGTTTCCTCATGTGTTTGGGGATAGACGGAGAAAAAGTCCGTAGACAGGTGTGTGTTAGTGATGGGCAAAACAGTTAATTTCAGTGACTCCAATCACTAGAATCAGTTCATTAAAAAGATTTGTTCAAAAGATTTGTTCTCCGAATCGTTCAGTGCTTGGGCGGAGCTCCAACTGTGTAGTGCGTAGTCCGACTCACTCAGTGAACTGAAACGGCAGAACGGTTCATGCGGAAGTGCTGTCGCTTTGAGAAACGCGCCAAACCCCGTTTACAAATCTTGATATTTTAAAAGTTTCCTCGTTGAATATCAATATTGGAGGTGAACGCTGGTTTTCAATGACTTTTAAGTCTTTTAAACTGATCTACAGTTCGGCATTATGCTTGGACTTGCTGGGCCTGATTCTGGCAGTTTGAGCCACTGACTATCACTCAGGATCACGTCACGTTAACTCACTGTGTCTAGTAGCCTTCAGTGAATGGATCACTCAACTTGCCCTTGCAGTTAAAGGATCTGAGACAATCTCAGCCACCCGTTTTTTTTCTTCTGTATTGCAGGTTTCACCATGCATTGTAAACTCGAAAGGTGGTGAGATTTAAAAAATCTGTAATGTGCATTTTCCCTGTCAAGTAAACAAATAACTTGTTCAAGTTTATGGATGTGTTGCTATGGTAATTTAGCCAAACGTGCTTCGTGGAACTGAACAAGCCTGACTTATATCAAGTTATCCTGATGGTTATCCGGCTAACTCAGTTAGCCACGTACGAGGAACGGGGCCCAGGATCGTCAGTACAAAAATGAGAGGGAGCTGGTGACTGGGCTGAAATGAAAACAAGAAATAATAGCCTAAAAGTAGGATATATAGTAGGGGCAGTCCCTCCCCCTCCCTGCACACTCGCAGTGCTGAGAGCTCAACTGAACTGAGAAATGAACGGATCTTTCCAGGAAGT
The DNA here is from genome assembly GCA_900302605.1 of Rondeletia loricata. Taxonomy (NCBI): domain Eukaryota; kingdom Metazoa; phylum Chordata; class Actinopteri; order Beryciformes; family Rondeletiidae; genus Rondeletia; species Rondeletia loricata. The sequence goes on from OMLI01099939.1 coordinate 5,368, forward strand.
TATTCAGTTCAGTTCGGTCTTTTGAACGAATCGTTCAAAAGGCGATAACAAAGGTGTGCAGAGTCAGAGTCTTTCTGGTAAGCCAGGAATTCGTTTTGGACACTCTGCTGGTGCCTCCTTTTTCCTGTGAGAATATTGTATTGACAATGGCATTTACACTGCAAGTTGCTCCAGTGGGTCCCCTCCAAGCTACATAGGTGCCCGGCTGTTCCGTGGCTTTGCACACGGTCTTGTTAAATGGGCATGCGTACTTATCCTGATTACTGAAGTCTGGTTCGAGTAACGAGACTGTTTTAGCGCAAATCAGCCTTTGAGGAACTGAGATAGCCTGACTTCAATCATCGGGTTAATTTAAGCTGGCTAATAGGACACGTATGAGGAATGGGGCCCTGGTGCAACACACCCAAACTCACATTATACTGGCTCAAGATACTCCACAAGGTGGAGCTGTTAGAACTCAAATCACCAAGGTAGGCAGCTATGTAACATCTCTATCAGAATGTCTTGCAAAATAACAAAAATAGAGAACATAATAAAATGCTTTATTGTAAAATGTATTGTCAAATAAATATCAAAAACGATAATACAATTTTGATACAATTCTTCACTTACTTCAGACTAATCATTGTTATTGTTTCTGCCATTTTGTTCATCATATCTATTGCTATATCTTTGTTCTAAGCTTAAATGGCTTATCAGTTGTATTTCTATTCACATCTCTTCTCTCTGATTTGCATGGTGCAATACCTATAACAGACTACTTAAAGGGAAATAAGCTTATTTGCCATCTTACCCGTAGTCAGACGAGAAGAACAAGACCAATTTAATTCTGATAGTCCGTTGTTTCAGGCTAGCAACATTAGCATTTTTAATGGATGCATGGGAGGGGTTTCTGTTAGCTTCACAGCAATGAGGGTAAAAACCAACCAGTCCAGCTTTTTCAAAGTCAAACTATTTTAGCGATTTCACTCGTCTATTTATGACGATTGAAAATACATTTTTTAAAAACGAAATCTTGGTTGTTGTAGAGGCAGCAATTTTCAATTAACCACTCAACAAATAGATACTGGGTATTATTATGTAAACATCAAGCACCTGTGTGCAACAAATAAAAACTCACATAATACTGATTCAAGATACTCCACAAGGTGGAGCTGTTAGTACTCAAATCACCAAGGTAGCAATGGTATGTATGGACCAAACCATTTTTATTTTAAAGAAGGGGGTTATTGCTCGGAAAATAGAAACGTATTTACCGGTAATCAATATTGCATGGTTTTGTGGCTTTGTTTTAGTATTAGTATTAGGCCTATGCATAATAATTTAGTCATAGAAAGGGGGGCCTACATAATAGGCTACTGGGGGTTTTGTGGGCCCCTAGAATTGTCAACACCTTTCACCCCTAAACTACAGCCATGTATTCTGCTGGCAAATGTAATCTCAAAGTAAATATAGCTCGTTTACAAATGTGGAGTCCTCATATTGAGGCTACAGCACAACAAACTGTAAAACCTACCACTCTAACAAAACCAATGCATTACCTCTCCCCAAGAGCAAAAACCAACAACTTTCATTAGAATGATTTAGATGCAAATGGCGTATTCACACATGGTGGAAAATGACACTTGTTTCCTATTTTCTTATTTCCCCCGCCCCCCTCTGTGTGCTGCTTTGCAAATTAAGTGGAGTGTTTGTGACAGCTTGATGCTGGCGGAAGCAACGGCAAGCAGAGCTTTGGATTGCAAATGTTCCCTGCGGGGGCCGGCCCTGGTTTGATATACTTAATAAACTTCAAATCCGACAGGCTGGCAGAGGCAGCACGCCGCTGCTTATTTCTCTGCCTTCCTACAGTGAGATATGGGGCCCTGTGGAAATGGGAATGAGGAAAGTTCAGACACTTTTCTAGAAAGGATCAGCAAAGGAAGGTGTGTGTGTGTGTGTGTGTGTGCGTGTGCGTGTGCGTGTGCGTGTGCGTGTGCGTGTGCGTGTCTGCTTGTTATGGAAGACTGAAGAATATACTGTAGGTTGGGGAGTGTGTGTATGTTCCTGTTGAGAAGCGCAGGGGCTGGCGTATTGTTTCTGTCTGTATGTATGTGTACTGGGTTTGCAGAAGGCATCAGGGGTCCAAAGTCTCTGCAGTTGTCCCTGACATGTTGGTTCGTAGCGTTGTTGGATAAAGAGTCGCTCACTATTTATACACTGGTATACTCAATTTTGATATTGTATACACACATTTTATAGTCGCATCCATCCAAATATAGAAATGAAATCCAGGAAAAAATTTCAGCGAAGACCCAGATTTCTGGGTTGCCAATTATTCTAGGGATTTCAGCATGATTCCCAAGTCTCCTATTCTGTTGTACAACTTCTAATAGCTGTAAAAAGCTATCACCATGGCCCATCCCTAGAACAAGAGAAATTTACCAGCAGGGAAGTGCTATAAGCATAATCCAGCAACATCTCTCTGAGAAATTGAATTAGAAGCCTTCCTTGTCCAATAATACAGATTTAGAACAAAGTATCTGATAGAGAATATGGTAGTCTCCTCTATTCTGACATATCCTCAGAAATCGAATCTCTCTCACACACGCCGTGTTTGATGTCCACTTAACCAGAATACGCGCGACTGAATATCCCTTTATCTAGTTATCTAGTAGAGGGAAAAGCTCACAGCTACCTCTGAGTTTCCTGTCAAAATTCCCAAGATCTGCATTTCCGATTGTGCCAGCTTATTCCAGAATTTAGGAAGAGATAAGTGAGAGTGGTGAGGAGAAAACATAATGCTGCCAGCTATAGTTTCCATGGAAAACTCTGGGCATCCCAAATTAAAGTCAATCTGCACAAATTGTTTAGAGTATAATGATACTGTGGCTCTAATGGATGTTGTGTGAGACCCTCATAAGTACAGTCATCATTGACCTTATTCCCACGGCGGCCATTTTTAACTCACATCACACTTGGGGTGGGAAATTCTACCTAGAAGATTTGGCATATAAAACTACCATTACTTAGGACTTCAGATAGACCTAACGGTTATCAAATTAGCTTGCAATCACGGGAACAACAACTACAACGTTAGCTACTAGCTCACAGCTAATTAGCTACCTAGGCTAGATTCTGGCCAAATATATTTCCTTAAAATGTGAACCTATATCCCTGCGGATTCTTGAGATCCATTCATTTCTAATATGTTTTTCAGTGGGGAATCTGTGAAATGATACTATAATGTTTGTGTGATCTTGGTACACAACAGTAGGATAGCTGCGCTGTACTTCCAGGTAGAGTTTCCTTTCCTGGAGTTCAATATGGCCGCGGTGGGAATAAAGGTCCATAAAAACTCTATCTATTTTGTCAGTTATGCCAGGCATGCTCTTTTTGTGCCATTAGTTATTTATGTATACTAACAAATGCTGACAGTAGACAGTTCTCTCCATTCATATCCTTACACCCATGATAGCCATGAATGTGGCTTCCGCTATCCACTTTTTCGGAATGTTTCAAAACAGAATTTCAAAAAAGCCAAAGACCTTTCTGCTCAGCGCTGCACAGCCGCTGCAGTGAGAATGTGTTTGAAGTCAGGATGACTTGAGCCTGGTAATTGTGAACCTCTCTCCCCTTTCTTCGCTTACTGGTGAGAGGGGAACTAGCGAGCGTGTGCTGAGGTTGTGAGAAGCCCTACCATTCCCTCTAATAAGGCCCTGTGGGACCTGATCACTGCTGCAAGTACACGCAAGACGTATGCAAAGTGAGAGCGCCAGCTACTTTTAGAGGGGGCGCTTAACAAGGCAAGTGTGAACATTCCCAGTTATAGAATAATGACCTAATATCGCACTCTGCTGTGTGACAGGCTGTTGCATAGCGCAGTGAGGTTACAAGAAAATGTCAGATCCAATGATGGTTTAATGCAACACAAAATGTATCCCGTGTGCGTGTGCGTGTGGTGTGCGTGTGCACGTGCACGTGTGAGATGTAAAGACATGGGTCTGGTACACAACTCCCTCCAGCTGCTGGAGGTTTTAAGGGTATATCATTCAATTAACAGAGAGCTCGACAGAGCTGTTCGCTTCTGCAGTCTGTTCGTCGACGTCTGCTGCTGCCTGGTGCGCTCCGGAGCAGAAAAATGACACATATATTGTAGAGATTAGAGTCGAATATAATAGAGACTAGAAAGCATATTGTATCACAGTCGACTTGTCCTAAATTAGATCCATGAATTTTACTTTGATAATAGCAATATGTCAAACTTAGGTTGAAGGAATAAAGTGATGTGCGTTAGGGAAGAGCTGTGAAAGAATGAGAAACAGCTCAGTGAACTCTCTAATGAGACGCCATCTTTCCTTTACACATTCTCACCGTGTGAGTTCCTGCCAAGTCGATTCTTCCCACACCATGTTTCTGCTTACCCTTTATGTTGACACAGGAACCTCCAGGAGAGTTTGTTGTCGACTCCAACCAAGGCACTCAATGAAGGTGAGAGGGTGAGAGGTGGGGGGGGGGTGGAAGTCAGTGTCATTAATTTCCTGGGAGCCTTGGCCACGGAGCTGCACAGCCTCTTCCTTTCATTTTCTATCAGGTCCAAGGATCTCCCCCTCGTAGCCCCATGGTTCTGCTGCAGGGGTCTCCAGCCTAATCTGTAGCCCCGGTCTTATCTCGGACTTGTCCCTGCAACCTGACTGGGAGAAGATTAGCTCTGCACCTGATTTCTCCTACAGCGAAGACAGAAAGGAAACCCGACATAAACCAAGATTAAGCTGGGTCTCCCGGGGTACCGAACATGTTTTTCTGGAGGTCTTCTGGAGCTGTGGTGGCTAGGGTAAAGGTCAAATTGGTTCAGTTTAAGGGGTGCTTTGAAAGACCTTCGTCCATGGTCATTATTGGGACAACCACCATAATATTTAATCAGCCAAAATCAGAAAAATATTGTAGTTTCCCATTTTTACACTTCAAAGAGCATTAATCTTTACAGAGTAATTACACAGAGAAGGCTGGGATGGGCTTTTCACTTGGGAAGATACAGTACTTCCTCAGTGACTTCCAGACATCCCACATAGCTCCACTCATTGCTCATGCAAAGTGGTGGTATGCTCCTCTCTCTTCTGTTGAAGCCCCAGACCATCCCTAATACATATTTCATGAAATGTGTGCTGTTTCAAGCTTGATTATGACTGGTTGTACAGTAGATTTGGGTCAGATGCTGGTTCTAAGCCATCACAGGAAAAGGGGTAAAAGCAGGAGCCTGTTGGGAGAGATCACAAGCTCAGCCAATTAGCTGCTGAAATGTTGGTGTTGAACTTTGACCCTGCCTGCTCTCCTCACATTCTACAGAGAGATCTCATTTTGTTCATTAAGCCCAGTGTGGTATATACTCTGCTGTCTACAGCTTAGAATTACACAAGCATCAGAGGCAGGGCAAGGCCACAAAACGCCCAATTACAAATTCACGTGTCAGTGTTTTGACATTTAGAAGAACAAGAGAAGAAGAGAGGGTTCCGCAGAGATTTTGTAGAAGAAAAAATCTAATTGCACATTCTCTTTGAGAGATGAAAATCAAGATGCCTATCTGACCTTCTGGTAAACTTTTCACCTCTATGCTCCAGGGATTCAGGAGGTCTAAGACAAGGCATCGCCATGGACACCCAAATAATAATACCTTTGACAGGCTGTGGATTGTACTGTTTGAAGTCTGTGCACTGTATGGGACTTTCTGTGTCAGATGAGGAAATATTCTGTCAAGGCTCTACCAAAATAAACTGCTTCTTTTACTCCATAACCCAAAGACATAAAGAGCCAGCCCTTGAGTATAAATAAATCCTGACAGTTAGAATTCGACTGTTGCTGTTAGTCAGCTCCATTTTAATGGTAGCTTTTTTTGGCGCAGAGAGGGATATTATACAGGATGTGTGTCCATTGGAAACCCTGAAACCCCAAAGCTGCCTGCCCCCTCCCCCACCACCACTAAATCAAAGCACAACCTTCTTCAGTGCACCGTAAATAACTGCTGGTGTTTAGTTAATAAATATACTGAAGCAAATTCCAGTACTTAAAGCCGCCGCATTTTTAATTATCCCCATCTCCCAAAATGCACTTTTAGACTCTGTCAATTGATTGGGTCAGCTTCCCTTAATTACTGTGGAATATATCACAATAGCACAGGGCAATCCATTATGTTTCAGACTCCCTCTCCGAAAAAGTCATTTATATCAGTTCATTCGGTTTGGTTTTTTTCACTCTGAGACTCAGTTAAACTGTGGAGACATTATGAATGTGTGGGCATGTGTGAGCTGTGGCCCTTACACTCCTCTTCCTCTTTCTTATTTCTGATATTATGAAACCTTAGTCACATTTATTGTTTTGTTCTATGTTAGAGTGGTGTCAGGAGTGTGAAAGAAAATGTAAATGCCCATGGCAATAATTAAACTTAACTTTTATGCAGTGGCCCTTTTCAGTCAGAAATCTATCTACTTGACTCACTTCAAGCTGCAATCTGATACTGATCCATCAGTGTAAACTTTCAGATATTAAGTATCTTAAAACGAGGATAGTCTTTGTTCAGACATTCTTTGCCATTTCCATATCTAGTCAATAAGAAGAGGAGAAGTGTCCCCTCTCCGTTACCATATCTATGTTCCCTGTGTGTTTGATTTGGCATTTTACATCTGACAGACATGCAGCAGAGATTTACTTGTTTGTACAGCACATGTGAGGCTCTCTGCTCGCATGTGGGTGTACTGGGTACACGAGGCTATGCGCATTCCTAAATAGAGACTGTCTACAAGATGTGCGTCATTTCAAAATATTTGACCATCTGCAGGCGTTCTCTTCACTCTCGGAGGGACTTGGACAGCATGGCAGTGGCTAACACAGTCAGCCCACTTTGTTTGCACAGGAACATAGTCTCCAATCTGGTCTGTCATGGCCTCTGTTTGTATTTAGATGCTGCACCCATGTCTCACCCTGCTGACTGGTCTGGCTTTCAATCTGGAGAAGGCCTGCTCCTTTAGTCTGGACTTGATTATAACTGTAGAATTGTGGAGGTCTCATTGTATAGAAGGGTTTCATTTACAAACTGCTGGTTGATCTTGTATCATTATGCTGTAACAAGCCACAATGTGGCTTCACACGAACACTGAGGTTGTCCAGCAAAGTGCCTTTGCCGTAGATCCTGTACCACCTAAAGCAGTTCAGGGATGATTTCCTCGTAGTCATATCAGTCAAGAGGATAAGAAAGCCACTGGACCAAAACATCCACTGTGTTAAAAGGTGGTACAACGGAACTGTCACCCATCACACCAACCATCACACCAACCATCACACCACATTTACTGTACAACTGTACCACATAAAGGACTTCAGGGATGATTTTCTTGCAGTCACACTGAGGAACAAGGTGTTTACTGGACCAAACGGTACAACTGCCACTCCTCACACCACGTTGTGTCTCATTCTGTTACACTTTCCACACTTATAATCTACGAAGTACATACCGTTTTTTGCAATTAAAAGAGAAACAGGAATTAAAAAACTAGTAGTGCAAAAAACGTCAGACACATAAATAAAATAAGTAGACTATAGATATGAATGAATGAATGAATATTTACAATACAATGTGGACTGGTCGCTGACACATAAAAGTAATTGAACTTTTTGGATAGAACGTCTGGTGTTCTGCCCAGTAAATGTTAATCTGCCATCTTTAGGTAAGGGAATTATTTTGCCCTCTTTACAAATATTAGGATATGTACCACCCATTAGACATTTATTTTGTATGGGACATATGGGACCGGAAATGTAGTCGGCTGCGACACAAAGTACCTTACTGTCCAGCGTGTCAGCGCCACTGAGCCATGATCAGGAAGGGCCTTCAACAACTTCCTTACTTCGGCCTCATCCACAGTTGAATTGAAATGTACAACTTTTACTAAGCATTATATTGTTTTTTATAAGTTCAAGAGTGTTGGACTGACCAGCCAATAGGCAACTTAGCTCAATAGAGAGCCTCTAAGTGTTTAGTCATGCATTTGAGCAACCATATTGGCTGGCATGTGCCACGTGTGAATTTGGGGGAAACTGTAACTTAAACATCTTCCCAAATACACAAGGTGGCACATGCCAGCCAAAACAGCAGGTTATAATCTAAAGGTTACAATCAGGTTAAGAACAGAGGGTGCTCTGTGCCCTGTACCGTTCTGCCTGAAAACGAATCAGGAGGAAACAAAGAATACAAG
>OMLI01099940.1:0-10226 GCA_900302605.1 Rondeletia loricata
TGATAGACTTCAATCATCCAATCCACCAAACAACACCAAACAAGAGTCAATAGCAACAGCAGAATAAGCCGTTTGGCATTGGCAGAGAAGATTTGGCAAATTGTTCATGGGCGCAACCCACATACTCAGCTGTGCTGCTCATCCCACAAATGCATGTTCCTTACAAATGGGGCACCATTTAAAAGGGAAATAAACAGGCTTTCCAACGGTATAAAATGTATTGCCAAGAAGCATTGTTACAACAGAGAAATAATCTACCAAACACAAATGTTCTAACTTTTTGTTCGATGTTTATATACGTGTTCAATGATGGTTACAACTATCTAACTAACCATCTACTAGTTATAACTATTTTATAACTATTTTGGGGAGATGTATTTAGCCTAGTAGGTAATTAGGATTTAGCCAACTGATGTAACATTAGCCTAAAAAAATTGCTAGGTGGCACTGTTTACCAAGCTAACATTAACCACTGACAGGATAGTTATCTTGGGCTCACCAGTAAGTGGCAACTCTGCAAGGAAGGCTACATGCTTGCTACAGCATCACCCTGGGCATTGGCCTCTGTGCACCAATGGGATGGAGAACCAATGGCCCATCAAGTAGAACAAAAGGATACTGATGCCCGTGGATGTCGACTGTGGCAGTCTTAAGTGTTAAAGGATGAACATAAGCTAATAAAGGTAAACTGGCTTGCCACACGGCTCATGTTAATGCCTTCACTTTCTATGTTACAGAGTTTCATATTTAACAGTGTAAATGTTTGTATGAGTGACTAAAACTTAAGCTACAATAACCACTCAATGGCACTAGTAAGCTATAGCTAATTTAACTGAATGTTACCATGGCACATTCCGTTTATAAAAATGATGTAGCGAGCTAGCTAATCACTTTCATATCGTAGCTATACAGGAAACGTCAGACTTTCGACACCGCAGTAATCAGCCTACCCGGGTGAATTCAACGAATATTTATTGACAACACGGCATTATATTATTGCAGGAAATAATGTGAGATTGTGTGTTTTGTCGGTTTTGGACTTTTGAAATCCTCTGGCCCGAGCGGGCCACGCAAAAGCTTATTTTACTGACCCGGAGGTCTGGAAATATTCCACCGGGCCAGCGGGCAGATGGGAATGTCGAGCCCTGCAGTGACAGCGGGAGTATCTAGGTAACCACCTCTCATTGAAAGCGAACTTCGCTTCTCTCCTTTTGGAGAAGTGGAGAAATGTATTCCCGTGCACATGGGAGGCGAAGCGATTTGCAGATATTGGCCGCGTACCCTGAATTCGCCCCTTAACGCTAACCGCTTACTTTCAAACAAAGAAGAACATGTCCAACGACTTCGATATAGAAGAGGAACAACAGTTCTTTGCCCAGCCTTATTTATTTGAACCAGAATACACAAAGATGGGACTCAGACAGATGGACGAAGCAGCAGTAATAGCAGCTCAGCCAGATGAAATCACTGGCCCTGTCCAGACAGCATTAGTGTTACTAGAGGAGGTCTGGTAATGTAGTTTTTACCTGAGTGATTCAGTGATTTCAATCTTGCTCCCTATCAATTATTTGTGATCATTACAGAGCACGCGTCCCCGCGGGAGTACAAAGTTACCAAGCAAAACACCTATACTGTTTTTCAGTGAACTCCCACATCCTCTGTCAATTGTAGAACCGTCCGGATGTAGGCCATAAAAAAATAAATATATACATCTCAAATTGCCTACTTTGTGCGATAGACGCATTCTGAACTCTGATGGGAGTAATAAAGTAATACGTACATGTACACCATCCGAAGAGTGGGAAACCCAGGGACATTTACAGGGACAGTTCCAGCCGGGATCAAAGCACCAAATCCGCGGAAAACAGGGGCGTCTGGGCACCCTAACGCTATACATGTAAATTATTTCACATACCACCGTTCTTTGTAGAGACGCGACAGGCATAGCAGCCGACTGAAGAAGAGGTACTTCGGTTTTTCTTCCCTGGACTTTTGGACGGTAATTGTCTGAGGAGAAATGTTCACTACACACCAGACTGCACGGAGGGATTGGAGGAGTTGACATCCAGCGATTAGCCACAGCCTCTGAGTCATGCAGTGGTAGTTTGTGAAAAGTCAGTTGCATCTCACGATGATGCCCGATCATGGAGTCTTACAGGCTTCTCCTCTGTTGAAGCATCCAGGAAGAGCACACTAACCATTTAAAAAATATCGGCGCTAGGGAGAGAAGCTACATCAGCTAGGTAACAGACCAAAGACCGAAAAGGTAACGTTGGATCCGAAAGAGGCACTTTGAGCAGAGTTCTTTCAGTTTGTGTGATGTAGACCAATGCGTAGGAATGTAAACATGGAAGGGGGGAAGATTCACGTGAACACGCTACGTCTGGGTGCGTGCAAACATGAACGTTTTCTAAAACAACGGCTGTAGTAAAGATTTGCGCTAAATAATGGTGTAAATATAGGTCTTTTCCACTCACAGTGCAATAATTTGGCTTCAGAAGACTTGGATTATGCTGCAAAAGCTGTATGGAGTAATTTTATGGTCATTTTTTGCCCTTTTTGGAACTCTAAAGACCTGGTCACCACGGACTTCAGTTGTTTTGGAGAAGGCTGCTACGGAGTTGTGCCGGCAACCTCCCTGTGTGTTATGTGGACAAAGAAACTTCCCCTGTGTTTCAACTGGCATGAGGGTGAGTAGATAATGACAGAAATTTCATTTTTGGGTGAACTATTCCTGTAACAATTTTCTCCCAATTCACCATAACACTTTCACTCAAGGTGCTTTTCTAGGTGCTGAAGTTACATTGTTTTCCCTACTCCAATAGTACTTCTCCAAAGGGGTGTTGTGCATACCCTACCTTATTATCCATGCTGAACAGGTAGGAGTCATTTTGCCTCATCTCTGCTTCCGCTTCTGAGATGATCTCCCCTACATACCTATGGAAAAGGAAGTGACTTGTCAATAGCGCTAGGCATCATTGGAAATATTTTAATACCGATATTGGTTCCAATACTTCAAATATATACTGGCTTCAAAACAATCATTTTTGGATACCTTTCTTTGCTGAATGAGAGCACATTTCATTATCCAATAGAGAAAATTATATTCTGTTTAACATGTCAAAGCATCTACTTTTCTAAATGTAATCAAACAAAGCTCAACTTTTAAAGAAAAATCCACCACCTGATACTCTTACACTGTTCACATCAATTTGTGATGTTCACTGCATTCCAGGAGTTATTTTGTAATGAAGTGCTGTAATTGGCTTTCTTGGTGTACCCACTTTCCTTCGACCTGTCTCATCTACTTCTGTTAGTGGTTTCCTACACTTTCCAGAATGACTTTCGACAACTCCCAAAAAGTGGGGTTCTCTGTACTGTATACAGTGCATTCAGAAAGTATTCAGACCCCTTCACTTTTTCCACTTTTTGCCTTATTCAAAAATTGATTCAATTAATTTTGTTTCTCATCAATCTACACACAACACCCCATAACGACAAAGTGAAAACAGGTTTTTAGAAATTGTTGCCAATTTATTAAAAATAAAAAACAGAAATATCATTTACATAAGTATTCAGACCCTTTACTCAGTACTTTGTTGAGGCACCTTTGGCAGCAATTACAGCTTCAAGTCTTCTTGGGTATGATGCTACAAGCTTGGCACACCTGTATTTGGGGTATTTCTCCCATTCTTCTCTGCAGATCCTCTCAAGCTCAATCAGAGCTATTTTCAGGTCTCTCCAGAGATGTTAGATCAGGTTCAAGTCCGGGCCCTGGCTGGGCCACTCAAGGACATTCACAGACTTGTCCCGAAGCCAATCCTGTGTTGTCTTGGCTGTGTGCTTAGGGTCGTTGTCCTGTTGGAAGGTGAACCTTCGCCCCAGTTGAGGTCCTGAGCGCTCTGGAGCAGGTTTTCATCAATAATCTCTCTGTACTTTGCAACGTTCATCTTTCCCTCGATCCCGACTAGTCTCCCAGTTCCCGCCGCTGAAAAACATCCCCACAGCATGATGCTGCCACCACCATGCTTCACCGTAGGGATGGTATTGGCCAGCTGATGAGCAGTGCCTGGTTTCCACCAGATGTGACGCTTGACATTCAGGCCAAAGAGTTCAATCTTGGTTTCATCAGACCAGAGAATCTTGTTTCTCATGGTCTGAGATCCTTTACGTGCCTTTTGGCAAACTCCAAGCGGGCTGTCGTGTGCCTTTTACTGAGGAGTGGCTTCCGTCTGGCCACTCTACCATAAAGGCCTGATTGGTGGAGTGCTGCAGAGATGGTTGTCCTTCTGGAAGGTTCTCCCATTTCCACAGAGGAACTCTGGAGCTCTGTCAGAGTGACCATCGGGTTCTTGGTCACCTCCCTGACAAAGGCCCTTCTCCCCCGATTGCTCAGTTTGGCCGGACGGCCAGCTCTAGGAAGAGTCCTGGTGGTTCCAAACTTCTTCCATTTAAGAATGTTCTTCGGGACCTTAAATGCTGCCGATATTTTTTTGTACCCTTCTCCAGATCTGTGCCTCAACATAATCCTGTCTCTGAGGTCTACGGACAATTCCTTTGACTTCATGGCTTGGTTTCTTCTCTGACATGCACTGTCAACTGTGGGACCTTATATAGACAGGTGTGTGTCTTTCCAAATCATGTCCAATAAGTTTAATTTACCACAGGTGGATTCCAATCAAGTTGTAGAAACATCTCAAGGATGATCAATGGAAACGGGATGCACCTGAGCTCAATTTTGAGTGTTTTTAATTTTTAATAAATGTGCAAAAATTTCAAAAAACCTGTTTTCGCTTTGCCATTATGGGGTATTGTGAGTAAATTGATGATATTGAATCCATTTTAGAATAAGGCTGTAATGTAACAAAATGTGGAAAAAGTGAAGGGGTCTGAATACTTTCTGAATGCTGTGTAGGTCTTTAAATACAGTAAAACATATAGGGGTGGGGGTAGGGTTGGGGTGGGGGGGCACAAACATCGATCAACAGTCATTACAATTCAATATGAGTCCCACAGTCATTATCATCTGATCTAGTCTGTGTCCAGCCAGCTGGAGATTAGTGCATGAGTGAGTGTCTGTGTTGTGGATCTGAGTGTGTGCATTAAAAAGAGCGATGGCAGAGCGGATAAAAGAGTTCCTGGCTCTGTTACTCCTGGAGATGGGGGCCCGAAGGCGTCGTCCTGAAGGGAGGAAAGTCAGATCGTTGTTTAGGGGGTCAAAGAGGATCTTGTTGGCCTTAGAGAGGGCCCTTCTCTCATAAATGTCACACAGGCTGTCCTGTCTAACACCCAGAATCTTGTTGGCAATGTTTATTGTATTCCTGATCTTGTTTTTTTGGGTGATGTTTGTGTTCCCAATCCAGCAAAGCACACAGTATGTAAGAATGCTCTCTATGAAAGCTTTATAAAAAATAGTTAAAATGGGGCAGTCTGTACCAAAGGATGCCAGCTTCCTTAAAAAGTAGAGTCTCTGTTGAAATTTTATGTGTACATGTGCGGTGTGGTGATCCCACTTATGCCTACCATATATTAGAAGACATTTAGTCTGACACACTCTCACATTTAATGACAGGATTCTGTTAAGACTGAGAATCATGCAGCATCACACATTATAACTCCAGCAGGAACCGGGATTTGCGCTTCCCCGCCGGCATCGGCATTTTTAGTACTCTGTCTGTAGAGCCTTGTCACATGTCACTACAGGTGCTGATGTCAGCCAAAGAGAGCGCACCTATTGGCTGTTGACAGTGTAGCATTATAAATCGCGTCGTTGACCATCACTCACCTTTTGAGTCAAGACTAAAAACTTAAGATGATATTAAACATGAAAAATTTATGATTTTTTTTTTTTTTTGGTGCTGGTAAGTAGGCCACAGGAAAAACCACTGTTGCAAAGTAAGAATCAATACTTTGCAATAATATTAAGCATGTTTGATTTTGGCGTAACGATCAAGAGGAGACTGCATTAAGACAGCTCCGACTGAGTCTTACACCTAACGATTGTTGTGACGGGAGCGTGCAGCAACTGCCTTGATTTTACTCCGACTTTGAAAATGTGTCTAAAACTGTGAAATCGCTTCAAATATCGTCTAGTGTAAGGCTAGCATAAAGTTTGTTATCCATGATTACGTCCAGATATTTATAGCTGTCAACGACCTCGATGGCTTGGTCCTTGATAACTGTAGCTTGGGGAGGATGTTGATGTCTTCTGAAGTCTATGTGCATCTCCTTCATCTTACTTGTGTTAAGAGTCAGGTGGGAGTCATCACACCACTTCAGGAAGTCATCCAGCACAGGGCCATGGAGGACTTCTTCATCAGATAAGAGACTAATCAGGGCTGTGTTGTCGGCGAACTTAATCAGATGCCTGTTGGGGTATTGGCTAACACAACTGTTTGTGTATAAAATAAAAAGTAATGGGGAGAGGAAATCCCAAATCCATAGGATGAGGGTTTCACTAAGGCCAAAGTGGAGTGAGAGCCTTTCTGCCAGGATGTGTGGCTTGATGGTATTAAATGCAGATGAGAAGTCCACAAATAAAACCTTTGCATGACACTTGGGCTCATCCAGATGTTTGTATAGCATATTCAGAAATGTTAGGATAGCATCATCCACTCCCCTAACTGGAGAAGATCCAGGAGATGTTGGGTGAGCTTCAGTAAATGGCTCTTGATGACCGTTTCAAAACATTTCATGGTGAACGATGTCAATGCAATGTAGCCGTTGAGAGAGGATGGTTTGGTATTCTTAGGTACAGGAATGATGGTTGACTTTTTCCATGCAGAGGGAACACGGTGTTGGTCAAGTGACCCCTGGAAGATTGAGGTGAAGATGTCAGCTAGTTGGTGGGAGCAGTGTTTCAGAACATAGCCGGATACTCCATCTGGGCCTGGGCTTTTGTAAGCATTACAGCTTTTGAGGGTTTTTGGACATCTGACTGGAGGATGACAAGTCTGTCCTCTGTATTCCCAGCAGCACTGATTTGGGGAGATGGATCAGTAATGTTATCAGCTTCAAATCTGGTGAAAAAGATGTTGAGGTCGTTAGCCAGAGTGAGCATCTCGCTTTCAACCCTTGACAGCATCTGTCCTCCCTTTAGCCTTGTGAGTCCCGCTGGTCATTGCTTTAATTCCTTTCCAGGCCATTCCTGTGTTCCCCACAGAGAAAGTGCTTTCCACGTTGTTTTTATATGTATTCTTGTCAACCCTTGTCTGCCTTTTATCTCTTTCTGGACATTCTTCAATTCTTGTTGATGCTCAGTTTTCTGTTGTGTTTTCTCCCCTGTGCTCAGTGTGCGGATGGGAAGGTGGAAGCTCTGTCCGACGCTCTCCAGACCACTGTGGCCACGTGGAGGGGTCGCTTCCCCATGCCCCTCCCGCTGGAGCTCTACACGTCCTCAAACTTTATTGGCCTTTTTGTGGAGGAACAGGTGGCTGAGGTGCTGAAGAGCTTTGCCGCTGACTTTGCCACTGAGGCAGCCGCGAAAGCAGGTTGGAGGGCTCCCCTCTGTCCCCTTGATGAAAGTCAAATGATACATGAACATTGTTTTGGTGACGTGGGGGGTAATTTAGGTATTTAGATCATGATATACTTGTGCTGTAATAGAAATTGTACTTGTTACTTTTTTGGGGTGGGTGGGCTGAGAAATAAGACCAGATGATGAATTTTCATTGTATTTACATTTTTCTAGCTGTGGGGAGCCACTATAGCTAAATGAATGTGAAGGAAACGCTGCATGATAACCATGAATATATTATACAATCTCAAAGGCGTGGTACTGTGTACTCTGTATGGTGCATAGAATTCCCATATCTCTTCTTTTCTCCTTTGTCCAGATGTTCATGTGGAACCCCATAAGAAACAACTTCATGTCACCTTGGCTTACCACTTCCAGACCAATCATTTACCAGTGTTGGAGAAGTTGGCCAAGAACATGGATGTCTCTTTAGGCTGTGATTGGCTGGCCGTGCTGTTTTCCCGGGATATTCGGTTTGCTAATCATGAGGTACACTTACTCTTGTGCTTTTGAAATCAGAAGTTACTCTCTAAATACAAGTTCCCTTTCTGCGTTAGTGACTGTGTTTAACCCTTGTCATTTCAATGACATATTTATCATGCGATCACACAAAGATGCATTTAGTGACAGGCTGCACAAATGTTGCTCACATTACTATTGGATCTTCAAAACCAGATATGGAAGTGGTCTTGCCTTGAACTGATCAGAATTCTGTGTAGTCTGGATTCACAATCCACAATCCACATACAAGTAACTTAAAGAGCTGGAAAGGGAGAGTGAGGAAGAGTAATGCAGACACCGATTTAAAGGAATAGTTCACCCAAAAATGAAAATGTTGTCATTATCTACATGTCATGTCGAAACACTGGTTTAGTTTGTATGTCCACATAACACACAGCAAGTTAGCTAGCGCAGCTCCATGTCAGTCTTCTCCAAAACAACTGACGTGGCAGGGAACTGGTTCTTTAGATTTCCTGGGTCATGTGTTCATGTCGAGCAGAGCGAGAACACGCAACATGTGGGTCTGCGCAAGCATAAATGCTTTCGAAAACAACGGTGTTAATGAAGATTTACGCTAAATACTGGTGTAAATATAGATCTTTTGGACTTACAGTTTGGCTTCAGAACAGTTGGAGTATGCTGCACGAGCTGTTTGGAGTAATGTTTCGCCCTTTATGGAACTCTAAAGAACCAGTTCCCGGCCACTTTAGTTCTTTTGGAGAAGGCTGACATGGAGCTTCGCTAGCTAACTCGCTGTGTGTGTTATGTGGACATACAAACTTCACTTGTGTTTCGACTGACATGAGGGTGAGTAGATAATGAGTGAATTTTCATTTTTGGATGAACTATTCCTTTAAAAAAATACATCCACAGGAGACGCATAACAACCATTTTGAGGCCAAGTGTCAACATACAGTGATGTTTGATCGTTAGAATCAGATCTAAAAAATAACATAGAAATGACAAGAGTAACTCTAGTCTTTGACCATTGTGTGAACTCTGCCCTCTGTCCTCTCCAGACACTGCAAGTAATGTACCCGTATGCACCTCAGAATGAGGATGAGCTTGAGCTGGTGCCAGGGGACTTTATCTTCATGTCGCCGGTGGAGCAGAGTAGTGCCAGTGAGGGTTGGGTGTATGGTTCCTCCCTGAGCACAGGGCTGTCTGGCCTCCTGCCTGAGAACTACGTCAACCGTGCTGATGAGTGTGACACCTGGGTTGTCCATGGGTAAGGATGGGAAGCACAATACTCATTCAACACAAGCACAAGCCTATCAGCAGTGTTTGTCAATCCCCATTGCAACAAAGTAAATCAGCTCTGTCATAGAGCCAGTGGTAATGTTACAAAGTCCCTGGCACACAACAAGCTATTCTGGGAGGCACCGGGATAGGAATGAAGCGCACTTACAGCAACAGCACTCACGGCAGTAGCAAATCCCCCCTTATTGCCCTATTTTTTTTTTTTACGGTGTGGCAACACCGTCTAGAACAGCGTTCGTCTGTATGTCTGTCTGTCTGTCTGTCTTTATCCAGAAGTGGACCAATCACAGCTCACGCTGCTACGTGCATCAATCACAGCTGATGCTGTTACGTGCATGACGTCACGCAACATTGAGGGCAAACCCCCCGCTGCGCACTTGGGCACACAGGCTGCGGACCTTACATGCATTTGATAGCACAGACGGCACACAGGCGGAGCTGAGATGCGGCGGGTTCCTGGGTGTGCAGCAAGAAACACGATGTAGCTATGATGATAGCTAACGCTGGCTGGCTAGCGCTAACGCTCGGTCGGTGTTTTTGTGTTGACTAGCTTTGGCTGCTAGATAGCTGGCTGGCTAGCGTTGGGTGGGACTTTGTGTGCGGGCTGGAGATTGCAGGGAAGCCACACCGTTATTAGACTCTGTCTTGTTTTTGGGGGACCATTTTTGCTTTTATTTTTTAAATGTTGACAGTTGAGATAGACAGGAAAGATTGGGTGAGAGAGAGGGGGATGATATGCGCCAAAGATCCCGGGCCGGACTCTAACCTAGGACGTCGCGGCCACATGGTACTGAGCCACCAGGACGCACCCTAGGGCTGCACGATATATCGGCTATCCAAGATATATCGATATATTTTCAAATGGGATACAAAATTAGACAATATCGTTTATATCGATATACGTCATGTTGCGTTAAAATACAGTTTCTTCCACAAGCGTCTGCATCTC